>ML273297.1:0-64664 GCA_005239495.1 Nicotiana undulata
AAGGGGGGAGTGAAAAATGGGAGTGACCCGTAATGGGTCTGTTTTTGGGGTTATTAAAATCACTGGGTGTATTTACCCTTCGCGTTCGCGAGCCACTGGCCGCGTTCGCGAAGGCTTGGCAGCTGGGACCTATGCGTTCGCGGAACCAGCGCCGCGTTCGCGTAGGTCTGACCCCCTAACCCTTGGCGTTCGCGTGCCACTGCCCGCGTTCGCGAAGAACAACCTACCTGACCCCCCAGACCCCACCCTATAACACTACGCGTCCGCGAGAGGGGCGTCGCGTTCGCGTAGAGCAGCCCCCCCATAGCTCCGCGTTCGCACACGTACCCCTGCGTTCGCGTAGAACAAAAACCCAAGCCACACTATTTACCCTTCGCGTTCGCGTGCCCTTAGAAGCGTTCGCGAAGGGTATCACACCAGACATCAGAAACCTGCAACATCACACCAGGTTTTCATGTTTTTCACACCCCTTTAGCTACCCGAAACTCACCCGAGCCCTCGGGGCTCAAAACCAAAAACACACACGACTCCCAAAACCTCCTACGGACTTGTTCAAGCTTTTAAATCATCAAAATATCATCAAAAACCATAAATCAAACCTCAAAACTCTTAGAATTTTCTCGAACTTCATAACTTCCAAATTTCCCATTTTTTTATCCGAAACACGTCATTTCAAGTCTGTTTTACACCAAATTTCACAGATAAGACAAATAACATATAACAAACATGTTCCGGGCTCCGGAACCATAATACGGGCCCGGTAACACAGTTTTCACACAATTATTCATTTTCAAATTCCGTTATCATTTTCAGAAAACAATTTTCTTTAAAAATTCATTTCTCGGGCTTGGGACCTCGGAATTCGATTTCGGGCATACGCCTAAGTCCCATATTTTCCTACGGACCCTCCGGGACCGTCACATCACTTGTCCGGGTCCGTTTACCAAAAATGCTGGCCAAACTCAACTTTATTCATTTAATTATCAAAAACAAATTCCATTTTTCATCCAATTTTCAATATAAAGACTTCCCGGCGACATGCCCGGGCTGCACACGCATATCGAGGTGAGATCAACGGAGGCTTTCGGAGCCTCAGAACACAGATATAGCTAAAATTACTTAGGATGACCGTTTCAGTCATCACAGGTCCCTAAGCAGTCACACATTACGGGGGCAGAACCTAAACTTCTAAGAGTATGTGAGAGTGCTTGATATAGTTTTTAAAGAGTCGAGTTTGTGAAGAACAACAGTTTGAAAAATGGTTTTGGATAGTAACATAATAGTTTGCTTAAAAAAAACTAGTCCGAGAGAAAAGGAGCATGACAGTTAACAAACTCTAAATCAGAATAATAGACATGGTTCAGGGAGCAAACACAAATAGGGAAAGGGTATTAGGGACAAGTAAGTCACATAGTAGAAGCAGGCTTGCACAAAAGCAAACCTCAGAGAAGTATTACAAGACTTAAACAGTCATATAGTCCATTACAAAGTATTCATGCCAGAATCCCAAACAGAATTAGATTGAGGGGTGTTAGAATTACTCACTATGTTCAGGGAAGGGTTCAGGATTACAGAACTACATGCTTATAGTGTACTGGGATCAGGAGACAAGGCAGAAGTACAATGAAACATGTAGGAAGTAGTAGACATGCTGAACTAGAGGGTAACCACATAGATAGATTAGTAAGAAGGCATGCTAATTGCAGGGTAAGCAATAAAACCATAGGTAGACACATAATAGAAGCAAGAGGAATTCTAACACAAACTGAAGCATATTGTTTTGGAAGCCTTAAAGTTAAACTGAGAACATACCAGTTAGATGAGGAAATAAGTGCAGAGTAATGGAGAAGTAGTGTGCAGAGAAGGGGAGCAGCAGTGTATAGAGAGATATAGAACAGCAGAGCAGTAGTGCAAATAAAACAGTGGCACAGTTGAGCAAATAGAGTAGTAGAGTTACTCAGTCTTGACTTTCAGCCGGCTGAGTAGCAAGTAAACAGCAAGAGAAGCAAGAGAGGAAAGAAAGTTCAGAACAGAGTGTGTTTATGTGTGTGCCCTTCTTATGTTAAAGAGAGAGTAGAGTATTTATAGTTTTGAAAACCAGTAATGAAATAAGGTAAGGAGTAATAGTTTAACATAATTATAGAAATAATGTTCAATCAGAATCAATCAAAGACCTGGACTCCCTTTAATTAGGGAGTCATAATTCAAACGGCACAATCATAATTAAATAAGGAAAAGAATCAACTGTAAAACTGACCTTTACCATAACAAAAGTAGTAAGGTATATAGCAAGCGATTAAGTCTAGGTACATAACACATAATTAGGGAGAGTATATGTCAAACAATCAGGAGCATATTCGTGCACATAAATAGGGTATAGTACAATTTAGTTCTGAAAATTAGTCACAAGAATCACGAATGGGATTGAAAATCACAGGGACTCAATGCTAACTAAGGAAAGTATCACACAAACAAGGAAACAATTCGAAAAATCAGTACAGAATTACAAGGAAAATACACAAAGTCACATATTCAGGGAAGATATCACAGGTCTAAGAAATTTACACAAAATCAGTATAATTATTATGTGAACAATCAATAAGGCAAATAGTCAGACCTATTAAACGCTAAACAACATGTATTGAACAAAATCAGAGAAACCCTAAGCAAGTATTTGGAGAAACAGTAGAAGATCGAAACCCTAACAACAAAATTACAGCAAGAAGCATAGAACTCAGAGAGAATCCAAAAGAACATATAGATAAATAATACGAACATAAACCCTAAAAATTAGAGTTTCATCAGAATACTTAGAGTAAAGAGGAGATTTAAGCAGAACGTTTAAAAACATACTAGAAATCAAGATTAGTACTAAAATCAGAAGATAAATGGTTTTAAAAGGGGTCAAGAAACCCTAGTTCTGAAAAATGCAGAATCATTTGAAAAACATCGGAGTTTTAAGTGAAAAATGGGTGAAAACCTCAGAACGAACATAGATCTGTCACAGATCTAAGAAGATCGGAAGATCTTTGAACTAGGGTTTCCAGAGAAAACCCAAAAAGAGAAGAGAGACTTAGATATTACCGGCGTTTGGCCAGAAAATGCAAGGACCTCACTCAAACGGCCATAGGAGGCCGGAAAACATGGCATGATATCGGAGATGGGAGTGTATTGCCTCAGGGTCGCTTGAAATCCTCCATCGGTGACACAGACATGAAAGGCGGAGCCATAGGGTCAAGGAGAGGTGAGAGCCTCACAGTTTCCGGCAAGGGAGCTGGCCGGAGAGAAGAGGCAGAGCTCAAAAAGAAGGGAGAAGGTTCTAGAGATAGTCTCAAAGAGAGAGAGAGAGAGAGAGAGAGAGAGAGAGAGAGAGAGAGAGAGAGAGAGATGATTGAGTTACGAATGAGGGAGGGGATGGAGGGGGGTAGTCGTCTAGGGTCTTAATTTGGTAAGGACTAATCTGGTCCGTTGATCAGAAATGATCAACGGTCCAGATTAAAAAGGGAATTGGGTTGGGTGGCTCTAAGTGGACTAGGCCTGGTATTTGGGCTGATTTAATTAGGTAGGGGTCTGATTCAATTAAGCTAGAATTGAAATAAAACTAGGCCATTTGTTAAATACCCAATAAAAATAGATAAATAATTTATAAAAATAGCTAATATTTGTAAGAAATTAAATTAATGCTTAATTCATTAAATTAAAATGATTAATTAGTACTTAAAAATATACATGACTAATTATTGAGTAAAAATATCATAAAACATATGATTAGGCTATAATTACAAAATTATTGCAATTATAGCCAAATAGTACCAATTTGGCTAATTGTGAAATAATCTGGTCTTAATTAGGACCAAAATTATGTATTAAGCTAAGAAATGTTTTTGAAATTATTTGTAATGCAATTTATAATTAATTTTTAGAGGTAAAATGCTGGGTAAATTAAAATAAATTAAATAAAATATGGGAAAGTTATGGAAAAATATCAATTGTTATGAAAACCTGATTTTGAAGGTATATATGCAAATTAAAAAACAATTTGAAACAAATTGGGTATCAACAAACACGATTATTGTTGAGGGGTGTGACATTCGAATAGAGTTGAGCTCGTTCTTGTTCTTATATGTCGTATGTATTACACTACTATGCTACAATAGGTGGCGATTTATTCGCTAATTATACACATGATGCGGTTCTATTTGGTCCTTGTGATGAAATTTGAGCGAAATGGTTTTTGGGTGTTAAATTGTTGATTGCACCTTGGTTATGGTCTTTCCCGTTGGAGGTATATTGCGCTATCTGTTTCTCCATAGTTATGGTCATGAACTTCGTGTGGTTGTTCTTGAATTGTGTCTGTTTGTTCATTTTTAGCATTGTGGCTCAAGATATTTCATATGGATTGGTGTTTGGGTTGGATCACGCTTTGCAACAAGGTTATGCTGGGATGTGATACTTGTATACGGCTACAATCGGAGAGACCGATTTTATGGTTATTATGGCATTTCATAGCCCATCCGCAGAAGCCTCGAGGTACAGCTCGAGGCTCGACCCCGAGGGTCCCCTATGCTCGACCCCGGGGCAATGCAAATCGGTGACTGTCGTGAACGAGCGGCACGTGGATAAAGTCGACCGGTCTGCAAGAATAAGTACAAGTTCGTACCGTGACATTAAATAGATGTACCAGCTGCATATCTTTGTAATAAATGTTTATGTTGGAATTCCCCCTCCTATATAAAGGGGATCCTTGTCATTTTTTGCACAGGGGATATTGAATACAAGAACATTTTTTGCTCTCTAACTTAAGCATTCTCCACTATTGATTCCTTTGATTTATTGCTTACATATATTGTGTTTTATTTATTGTTCTTCATTTATTACTCATCATTGATCATAAATTGCCACCTTCGAGGCCCTCAACACTGTTAGACCTTCATCGGACATTCACTAGTGTCACCGAGCTTCAACCTCGAAGTCATATCTCGGTCAGCTCGAGACCCCAACCTAGGACAGTCTGGTTTGCATATCTTAGCTCTCTCTAATTCGTATCTCATTTCCCTCACTCATACTTAGCATCTATTGCTTAACAACTAGTATTAAAATACATCACATATTTTTAGAACCACATAATCAAATCTAATTGTAATTACCATTTTTAAGGTAAACAGTTTGGCGCCCATCGTAGGGCTAAAAACAATAGTGATTGTTTTAGTGCTGGCTTACTGAAAACCACAAGTTATTTTTCACACTTTTTCTTGTCCGAGAATTTTTTATTTCAGGTCAAAATATCTAAATCAGTAAATGCACATGAAAACAACGGCTCTGAGGACCATGGAGAGAATGGTGTAGCTGTTTCAGGCATTGGTGTACCACTACAAACTCTGAAAACACGTCGGAGCCAAATCCCGTGGACGTGGGCTCGCACAACTCCCAACACGTCGATATAAACTCTCGCACTGACGGGGGTACACGCGAGAAAACGAACAGGAATTTCAAAAAACTCCAGCTCGGGAGGAAAGAGAGGTTAGCCTTCATGTCATCTTTGAAATGTTGCAGGCACAAATATTGTCAATTGCTCAGCTGCAAAGCCATAAAAAAAACTCCAAGTACAGCAGCATCGGAAACGGCTCCTCGAGTCGAACCGGCACCGGAGACGTCGAGCGACAACGGATCAGCAGCCGACCCCGCCATTGTAAAGATGCTCGAGGACCTCACAAAGAGGATCGAATCGGGTGAAATGAAGATAGAAGCCAACAACAAAAAGGTGGAAACCTACAATTCAAGGGTCGACTAGATTCCAGGCGCACCCCCAATTCTAAAAGGTGTAGATTCAAAGAAATTTGTGCAAAGGTTGTTCCCTTCAAGTGTGGCTCCGAAACCCATCCTGAAGAAATTCAGAATTCCTGATCTCCCAAAGTACAACGGGACCATGGACACCAACGAGCACATCACTGCCTACACTTGTGCCATGAAGGGAAATGACTTGAAGGAGGACGAGATTGAGTTCGTCCTATTGATAAAGTTCAAAGAAACGTTATTGAAAGTGGGTATATGATGTGGTATCGGGAACTCAATAGATTCATTTTCCATGCTGGCATAATCTTTTATAAGGGCACACGCCGGTGCCATCAAGGTTGCTACAAGGAAATCTGACGTCTTCAAAATCAAGCAAAGAGAAAATGAGATTCTACGGGAATTTGTATCTCGCTTTCAAATGGAGAGAATGGAATTATCGCTGGTCTCTAATGAGTGGGCAGTGCAGGGCTTCACCCAAGGCTTGAATGAATGGAGTTCAGTAGTTTCGAAGCAGCTGAAGCAGAACTTAGTAGAATTTCCCGTCGTCACCTGGGCGGATGTCCATAACTAATATCAATCAAAGATTAGGGTCAAAGACGACCAATTGGGAGCCCCCTCGGGCTCGGTGTATCCTAGCAGGCTCCTGGAAAAGAAACCAAGGCCAAACAAGGAAAGGTATCAACCATAGACTGAAGATCAAAGAAACGCCCCAAGGCATAACATACCTCGAAATGACTGAAGGGCAGATCGAGGACATAATACTCGGGGACTCGTGACCAGAGTCGGTTTCCACAGACACGCAGGACCGGTGGAAGCACCCTGGTTATCTGAGTACAACTTCAAGTTGATGTTTCAGACATCATATCGGCCATAAGTAAAATCAAAGACACCAGATGGCCAAAGCCCGTATAATCAGATCCATCGCAAAGGAACCACAACCTAGTGTGCGAATTCCACAGCACATACGTGTTGATACCCAATTTTTCCTCAAATTATTTTTTAATTTGCATATATACCATCAAAATTAGGTTTTCATAACAATTGATATTTTTCCATAACTTTCCCATATTTTATTTTATTTATTTTAATTTACCCAGCATTTTACCTCTAAAAATTAATTATAAATTGCATTACAAATGATTTCAAAAACATTAGCTTAATACATAATTTTGGTCCCAATTAAGACCAGATTATTTCACAATTAGCCAAATTGGTACTATTTAGCTACAATTGCAATAACTTTGCAATTATAGCCTAATCATATGTTTTATGCTATATTTACTCAATAATTAGTCATTTATATTTTTAAGTACTAATTAATCATTTTAATTTAATGAATTAAGCATTAATTTCATTTATTATAAATATTAGCTATTTGTATAAATTATTTTTCTATTTTTATTGGGTATTTAACAAATGGCCTAGTTTTATTTCAATTCTAGCTTAATTGAATCAGACCCCTACCCAATTAAATCAGCCCAAATACCAGGCCCAGTTCACTTAGAGCCACCCGACCCAATTCCTTTTTTAATCTGGACCGTTGATCATTTCTGATCAACGGACCAGATTAATCCTTACCAAATTAAGACCTTAAACGACTACCCCCCCCCCCCCCTTACTTNTCTCTCTCTCTCTCTCTCTCTCTCTCTCTCTCTCTCTCTCTCTCTCTCTCTCTCTCTCTCTCTCTCTCTCTCTCTCTCTCTCTCTCTCTCTCTCTCTCTCTCTCTCTCTCTCTCTAAGACTCTCTCTAGAACCTTCTCCCTTCTTTGAGCTCTGCCTCTCCTCTCCGACCACCTCCCTTGCCGGAAACTATGAGCTTCTCACCTCTCCTCGACCCTATGGCTCCGCCTTTCATGTATGTGTCACCGATGGAGGATTTCAAGCGACCCTGAGGCAACACACTCCCATCTCCAATCGCATGCCATGTTTTCCGGCCTCCTATGGCCGTTCGAGTGAGGTCCTTGCATTTTTTGGCCAAACGCCGGTAATATCTAAGTCTCTCTTCTCTTTTTGGGTTTTCTCTGGAAACCCTAGTTCTAAGATCTTCCGATCTTCTTAGATCTGTGACAGATCTATGTTCGTTTTGAGGTTTTCACCCATTTTTCTCTTAAAACCCCGATGCTTTTCAAACGATTCTGCATTTTTGAGAACTAGGGTTTCTTGACCCCTTTTAAAACGTTTTATCTTCTGATTTTAGTACTATCTTGATTTCTAGTATGTTTTTAACATTCTGCTTATTTCTCCTCTTTAATCTAAGTATTCTGATGAAACCCTAATTTTTAGGGTTTATGTTCGTATTATATATCTATATGTTCTTCTGGATTCTCTCTGAGTTCTATGCTTCTTGCTGTAATTTTGTTGTTAGGGTTTCGATCTTCTACTGTTTCTCCAAATACTTGCTTAGGGTTTCTCTTATTTTGTTCAATACATGTTGTATAACGTTTAATAGGTCTGACTATTTGCCTTATTGAATTATGACTCCCTAATTAAAGGGAGTCCAGGTCTTTGATTGATTCTGATTGAACATTATTTCTATAATTATGTTAAACTATTACTCCTTACCTTATTTCACTACTCGATTACAAAACTATAAATACTCTACTCTCTCTTTAATATAAGGAGGGCACACACACAAACACACTCTGTTCTGAACTTTCTTTCCTCTCTTGCTTCTCTTGTTGTTTACTTGCTACTCAGTCGGCTGAAAGCCAAGACTGAGTAACTCTACTACTCTATTTGCTCTACTGTGCCACTGTTCTATTTGCACTACTGCTCTGTTGTTCTATATCTCTCTATACATTGCTGCTCTCCTGCTTTGCACACTACTGCTCCATTACTCTGCACTTATTTCCTCATCTAACTGGTATGTTCTCAGTTTAACTTTAAGGCTTCCAAAACAATATGCTTCAGTTTGTGTTACAATTCCTCTTGCTTCTATTATGTGTCTACCTATGGTTTTATTGCTTACCCTGCAATTAGCATGCCTACTTACTAATCTATCTATGTGGTTACCCTCTAGTTCAGCATGTCTACTACTTCCTACATGTTTCATTGTACTTCTGCCTTGTCTCTTGATCCCAGTACACTATAAGCATGTAGTTCTATAATCCTGAACATAGTGTGTAATTCTAACACCCCTCAATCTAATGATGTATGGGATCCTGACATGAATACTTTGTGATGGACTATGCTATGATTGTTTAAGTCTTGTAATACTTCTCTTAGGTTTGCTTGTGTGCAAGCCTGCTTCTACTATGTGACTTACTTGTCCCTAATACCCTTTCCCCTGTTTGTGTTTTCTCCCTGAACCATGTCTGTTGTTCTGATTTAGAGTTTGTTAACTGTCATGCTCCTTTTCTCTCGGACTAGTTTTTTTTAAGCAAACTATTATGTTACTATCCAAAACAATTTTCAAACTGTTGTTTTTCACAAACTCGACTCTTTAAAAACTATATCAAGCACTCTCACATACTCTTAAAAGTTTAGGTTCTGCCCCCGTAATGTGTGACTGCTTAGGGACCCTTATGAGCTCCCTCTGAACTCTGACACATTAAGGTTGGCTCTTCCACACTGCACTTACTCAAAGTTTGGCAATGAATCTAGGTGTGAGCACTGCCCGGGATCCCTTGAGATCCTTAGGGAACTTTGACACACCTGGATCATGTGAAAGGTTGTGAACCAATGGCATTGAGGATCTGGAAACTTGGGCCTATTATGGAAGGCTCCCTATAGTTAACTTCTTCTTTTCCTATTTTTAATTATGTAATTCATATTCAGAGGCTTGTAATAATTATTTGTAAAAATGATTCTGGGGTTGGATAGTGAAAAATGGGTGGGGATATGCATGCTATAGTATAAGTAGGGGTAGAAATCATGTTTCTAGGTTTACTTTTCCATGTGCGCAATAGTAACCATGTTTAGTAATAACATATCAAGCATGCCATGCATTTAGATACCATGTAACTTAGGTTCATACATCTGCTTTACTTTCAGCATATCATCATTCATTGCCTTCACTTAGAAATCATGTTCATAGGATCACCATATGATCATGTCCATGTATTTTGAAATGTAATCTAAAAAGCATGCCTTAGAATAACTATGTTAACAAAGTCGCAATCATGTTTTACCATGCCTATGCACATAGAGATCCAGTTTGTTTAGGTAAACATATTAAAACTATCACCTATGTTATTCCTGAAATTGTGCATAATGTTGTGATTCTGTATGCATTTAGAAATCCATGTTTACGTTATCATGCTGCATTAGACATCATGCAATAGGATCATGCTCGCTTACTATACTCAGTTAAATACACATGTCTGAAACAGTCCCCTGTTCTAATAAACTGGCAATCAGTCTTTTGTAAACACTTAGAATCACATGCTATTAGGATTGATAATCTGGAATCCTTAACAAATCTGTATAATTGTTGCATGTTATTTTACACCTAGGCAAGCCTTAGGTAATTGACTACAAGGGAATAAAATTAGATCTTTCTGTGTGACTATGTTAACTAACAGCATGTTAAAATCAGTACGCAAGCTTGATTAGGACTTCCTCTCTAAGTTATGTAATAAAACTGATTCTACTATTATCATTTAGACACCATGCTTAGGAACTAAACATGGACCTTAATTTGTGTATGAGACATGTTGTTTATGTGCAATATATGTGGAGGAATACTTGAGCCTCTATCTGTTTCACATGCTCTCCCTTATTTGTAGTCCTATTTGTTCTTATATGTTGCCGTAGTGTTTTTATCTTTAAAACCTGAGGGTCTACCTAGAAACCTCATTTTAGGATAGAAGTCCTAATTGCCTCCAGGACTGATAGGAAAGGGACGGGTAACAGCATGCAATAGAGTTCGTGACCAACACGCGCTTTAGTTACCTTCACGGGGTGGGGAAAGGGTAGAATATGGTTCTGATGACCGGTGCACTAATACCACATGTAGCCCCTAATTGAGGAGTGTCATACCGGGTATTGCATTTATGTGATCCATATTATAAACCTAGGATACCCTTTACTTTTATATTGTAACTTTTTTCAAAATATAACCTTTTCATTAATTGTTTTCAAATATCTGTATACTTAGACTTAGGTCCCCTATTATTTGAGCCCTACTTGTTTGTTTTGCTAAAACTGTACAAATACACAAAAGTTGTTTGGTCAGGAACCACACTTGTGGATCCTGAGGGGTGCCTAACACCTTCCCCTTAGGATAATTTCAAGCCCTTACCCTATCTATGGTTAACAACGTAGTTGTAGATGAACCCCTTAGGTGCCCTAACGCACCCCAAAATCGTTAGGTGGCGACTCTTCAAAAATGCAAACCTCTTTCCCAAAAGGAAAGAGCACCTTAACCAAATTTCATAAACCCGATCTCCGCGAGGAAAAAAAAGGGCGCGACAATACGGTCATAGGACCGAAGATTGAAGACAGCTCCGAGAGGAAGTAGCCCGACTACTCAACAAAAGGCACCTCCAAGAATTCCTCTACGACCGATATAAAAATCAATTTCAAGAAAGAGAGGCGAATAGGAAAAATAAGACAGAAGAGCCACAACATGTCATCCACATGATCATGGGAGGGATCGACACCCCAGGAACCCGTCCTCAGACGGACAAAAATATCTATCACCAGGGAAAAGCGAACTCGAGGTTACATACCCGAGGACGCTCTCACATTTAGCGACGAGGACATCGAGACTCTATCTCAGCCTCACAACGACACATTGGTAATCTCTTTTCTTGTGAATACATTTCAAATTAAACGTGTGCCAGGGATCCAGGTAGCGCGACCAACATAATTAGGTCGAGGGTGGTGAAGCAGCTCGGACTGCTCAACCAGGTCATACCCCCCTCTCGAGTCCTCAACGGATTCAACATGGCGAGCGATACAACAAAAGGCGAGATCACCCTCTTGGTCAACGTGGTTGATGCAGCCCAAAATACCAAGTTTCACATCATCAAAGGGGATATAAGGTACAATGCATTGCTTAGAAGGCCGTGGATAGACTGCATGAGGGCAGTACCATCAACCCTTCATCAAATGATGAAGTTTCTAACTAGAGAGGGAATAAAAATGGTATACGGGGAGCAACATGTAGCAAAAGAGATGTTCGCGGTGCACGATGTGGCACTGACATCGACACCTTCAACATCAAAGGAGCCAAAGGATAAGCAAATGGTCGAGTAGAAGTCGCAAGCTACACTCTCGGCTGCACCAAAGTTAAAAAGCAGAGGACCATACCGCGCCCTCGGAACAAAGCAGTTGAAGTACATCGAGGCTCGAACGCCATCTCTGCAAAGGTATAACCGTCTCCCTTTTATTTACATTTTACACTAACCTATGTGAAGGTGCATGATTCGAAAAATCGAAGCACCTTCCTGCTTAAAGATCTTAGGTTTTAAAGCATGCGTCTCACTCTTATTCCCTTAGATTAGATTTTATCCCGAATGGATTTTACCAACAAGGTTTTTAACGAGGCAACATCTATATGCTACCTAAGGAGAACTAAACAAGTATTCAAGGTTTCTCTTCGATCAACCCCGAATACTGGAGGGCATCTCCCCAGGGTTACCTCCTCTGAAAAATCGAAGTAAGCCAAAAGGGTCTCGATAGGAAAATGATGTATCGGGCCAAACGGTCGAACGAACCGTGTCCGCATAGAGTAATCGAACCCTCGACGGCGAAAACAATGTATGTTTTTACCAAGTAATCAGAGGAATATCTTTCATACCCAAAAGCTTTGCGTTTTCAAAAGGATTTCTATTTCCACAAAATATGGCCCAAGGACCAAGAAGTTCCCGAACACTCAGGGACTCACACCAAAAAACTCGAAGCCGTAAGACCTCAAGGATGGATACTTCGAGTCCACCAGCTCTCAATAAGGCAACATCAAGAGTACAAGCAATGGCTCCAGAGCCAAAAAGCCTTCGATGTCTCGGGAACTATCGTCGACTGTCACCTTATCGAGCTATCAAATCTCGAGTCCATAAGACCCCAAGCGGGCAACATCGATCCCAAAGCCCTCCATATGGCGACATCGAATATGTAAGTCCTACGGGCATGATCAAATCTGTAAGTCCTACGGGCATGATTAAATCTGTAAGTCCTACGGGCATGATCAAATCTGTAAGTCCTACAGGCATGTTCAACTATATAAGTCCTACAGGCATGATAAAATCTGCAAGACCTCTAGCAAGGCATGTCAAGTTTGAAGAACCTTAAAAAGGCGTAATCCCGATATTAAAGTCAAGGCTATATATTCGAACTTGTAAGACCCCTCAAAAGGAATACCCTCTATATAGACGCCGAGATTACCTCACTCGGGGACTGAAAGGTTACGACCAAATACAGCGACTACGGTCGAAAGGCTACAACCAAACGCAACGACTACGATCGAAAGGCTACGGCCAAACACAATGACTACGGTCATAAGGCTACGGCCAAATTAACGCGACTCGGGGATGACCGATGGTCGTCATAAAATCAAATCCTTCGAAGTCACTTCAAAAAGAACCGGTTAAATAAGGCTACCCTCGGCATAAGCAAACGAGCTTCGATCATGTCATCTCCAAACAACAAAAAGGCTTCGAAACAGTTGAGTCGTCGAGCGAAACCTCCCAAGGTGATCATTTATCGTCACATAACGTCTCACAATCGAGGTTCCTATCAAACCGTCGAAGAGTCGGACAAACACAAAATCTTCAAAAAAAGTCTTTAATGAGGGAAAAAATAGCCACACTAAAGGTCATATCGACCCCATGCCTAAGAGCCTAAGCGCCAGCCTAAAAGGCCTCAAGGCAAATTCAAAAACCTAAGGGTCAATGAGTTCGAGTCGTAACCCAACTCGAGGGCTGAGCCCAAAATGGATAACTAAAATGTCTAAGGGAAAATGCATAAGAGCCTATGGGCCAACATAAAAAAAGACTACGGGCCAATTAAAGGTCATATCAACCCCATCCGTAAGAGCTTAAACGCCAAGATGGCAAGCCTCAGGGCCGATTTGTAAGACTAAAGGTTTTTAACTCGAAGTTCAATTCATTTGGATAACTGGTGACGAGCATCAAAATTTGGAAGACAAGAAAAACAAACACAAGCAAATTGAAAGAATCGAGAGATTTTTCATATATATGTATTACAAATATACATTTACAATACTCCCACAAGGAGACTTATGCAAAGAAGAAAAAGAGAAAACCTAGTCCGCTCTCGGGATCAGCTCCCTCGAAGGGCCTCAAATATCAACATCAGGAGAAAGGAAAAACTTGGCGTCGATCTCATCCGCCTCGGCCTGTTTTATCTCCTCCGAGAGATCGGAGCCCCTAGAGAGTATCTCTTCTAGGGTTTCCCTCCTAGATCTACACCGGGCATATTCCTTGCTTCTCCTCTCTCTATTGAAGGCTCCACTCAGCTCAGTTCGAGCATCGGTAGCATCTTTTAAATAAACGGCTACCTTCCCGTCGGCCTTTACTCGAGCTTCTTCAGCTTCGGCCCGGGCATCAACAACTTCGGCTTTCATTTGCAAAAGTTTGGCCTCGAGCCTTTCGATCTTGATCGCCTGCACTGAGATGTCTTTACGAGTATTCTGGAGGTGAACTTCGAGGGCAGAAGCCTTGGCCAAAGCTTTCTTTTTGGTCGCAACATGGGCGTCTATCTGAGCCCTTAGCCCATTGCACTCATGCTCGGCCTGACCAACTTTTCCCCAAAGGCTTTCCAAGTCCTCTGTCTTTCTCTACAGATGAAATATCAGAATATTAGCCTCTGAAGAAAGGAGAGGAAATATGCATATCATTGAAATGAAGGTTACCTGTCTCTCGAGGCGGCCTTCGTACTCTTGGCTTCGACTCGCCTTGTACCGAAGGTGTATCAGTTCCTTTTCTCGTTTAGCACAAAGGATCCTGAGAGATTTCTCCCCATCCAAGGCTTTCCGCAACTTGGTTTCACAGCGGAGCAGATCGGATTTGAGCTTATCAAAGGCCTGTGAAAAGTAAGCTTCAGTTAGAAAATGAAAGTATGAAACTAAAAGATCAAAAGATCATCAAAACTCACCACAGAGCAGAGCCACTAAGCCTCCTCAAAGGTCGAGCGCGCATCTGCTGTCCTGGCCTCATCGGCCCCAGCTGAGCCATTTTCAGTGGGAAAATGATCTCTCGAGACCCCACTCGATTTAGGCGGCCCCTGGACCCAAACGTCCCTTGAAGTACCTTCGAGGGGAGAAGAGGATAGGGGTAAAGGATCCTCACCCCTCGAAGTGCTTTCGATGGGGGAGGAAGCTGCTAGTGAATGATTCTCGCTCTTTCCCTCTCGTGGAGCCTTCCCCTCGAGATCAGAGGCTTCAGGCACAACGAGCTCGACAACCTCGGGAGGATCCCTGGACCGAGACATCGATTCAGAACTATTCTCCTTAGGAGTACCGATGTCCACGGAATGGCCAATGTATATAAGTTCCTCTTCAGGGACGGCATCTTCCTTATGCCCCCGGGCGAGCTCCACCTCGAGGTGAATGTCCTCGTCCATCGAGCTGCTTATTATCTTCCCTCTGCTCCGAAGTTGATGGCCCTCTCCTATCCCCGAGGGGGCACAGCCTCATCTTGGAAAATCCGCCAATGCCTATGATGACGAAGTTAATACACATAAAAGAAAGTACCGTTCATGGAAGTAAACCACACAACACGTAACGTGGTGTTTTACTTCACTTCGACAGATCGCGCCACTTGCGCTTGTCATATGGTGAGGAAGCTGCCAACTTTCGACTCCAATCCACAAGATCGGGGATCTTCTCCGGCATCCACGGAATTGCTGAGAGAGAGAAAAAGAAACATTCTTATTAACCAACAAAAGCAAAGACACCGAGTTTTTGATGTAGTACATACGATGGAAATTCCATCTTTCTGGAAATGGAATAAATTCGACAGGGATGATGTCAGTGGTCCTCACCCGAATAAATCGACTTAACCATCCTCGAATTTTGTCTTCATCATCACTAGCAATGAAAGGTCAAGTGGATCGGCGCCGTAATGCTATCAATCCTCGATAATGCAGAGGCCGATATAACCTGATAAGGTGACTCATGGTGAACTCAAGATTTTCCTTTTCGGTGAAAAACCTCATCATCAGCACTATCCGCGAAAAGGACGAATGAACGTGAGCCAAAGTAACCCGGTATCTACAGCAGAATTCAAGTACGAGGCAATCTAGGGAGCCCAGTGTAAATGGATACGTATATACAGTCAGGAACCCCTCTACGTGGTCATAATATTCTCCTCTCGGGAAGGTATCCGAATCATCACATTTGGCCCCCACCCACAGTCTCTCCTCACAGCCTCGAGGTGCTGCTCTTCTATCGATCAGATGAACCCCGAAGCATTCTCTCGATGGCCTGGGGAGTCGAAAGGTTTCTTTAGTGCAAAGTCTTTCTTTAAAGAAAAGCAATTCAAGGTTAACTCGACATGCGCCAGCGGTGTACCACTGACCGGATAAGAAGCAGAGGCTGAGCTTTCCCCTTCCTTGTGAGTGGGTTTGGACATGGCAGTCATAACTACTTTGGTGTAAGAAAAAGGAGATGAAACTCAAAGCAGAACCTCAGGCTAAAGGGGTAGAAGAATTGATGAGAGAAAAACTCTATAATAAAGGCAATTGCTCAAAGCGACAAAGCCTTCAAATAAAGAAAGCTAATGTATATATAGAGCGAGCAGCAGTTGTTCGCCTACCTTAAAGGCCAACTAATTTTGAATAGGTCATTACAACCTTTTGGGGAAATATGTCGGCGGGACCACCTCGGTCACTTTATAGGTCATGTTGTATGAATGACACTCTCCAAGGGCTCGAGGTCCCCATATCAATCCAACCGCGGGATGGTCCCCGATCTCGAGGATCTCAGCTATTATAATTATGGGTTCTAAGGAACCATCAATATCGATTTAACCTCGAGATGGTGCCCAATCTCGAGGATCTCAGTTATCACAACTATGGGCTCTAAGGAGTCATCAGTGTAGATTTAACCTCGAGATGGTGCCCAATCTCGAGGATCTCAGTTATCACAACTATGGGCTCTAAGGAGTCATCAGTGTATATTTAACCTCGAGATGGTACCCGATCTCGAGGACCTCTGTCGCTATGATCACGGGCTCTAAGGAGTCATCAAAGTCAGCCTAACCTCGGGATGGTGCCCAATCTCCAGGATCTCTATTATTATAAACATGTTCTCTAAGGAGCCATCAGTGTCAATTCAACCTCGAGATGGTGCCCGATCTCGAGGATCTCAGTTATTGTATTTGTGGGTTCTAAGGAGTTTTCAATGCCTATCTTGACTCGAGACGGTACCCGATCTCAAGGATGTTTGTTACTACAAATACGGGTTCTAAGGGAATAATCAATCCAGCCTCGAGATGGTACCCAATATTGATGGTCTCTATTACCTCAACCATGAGTCCAAAGTGGGGGTCTAGATCCCTGTATCTATCTAACCTCAAGATGGTGCCCCGTCTCGAGGGTCTCTGTTATTACTACTATGGGCTATAAGGAGCCGTCAATATTAATCTGACCTCGAGATGGTACCCGATCTCGAGGTTCTCTATCACAAAAATCATGAGCTCTGAGGAACCGCCAAAATCCACCTAGCCCCGATATGGTGCCCGGTCTCGAGGGGTTCTATTATTCCAAGCACGAGCTCTAAAGAGTCAACATCAAAATTCGAAAAATTATCTATGCACTGAAAAATAAAAGACTTGAAACAAAGAAAAGAGTTTCTTGGCATTCCCATAAAATATATTTACAAAAGTATCCTTACAAAGTTCCTCCAGGGAGCCGATACACAAAAAGAAATAAAAGAAAAAGCAAAAACAGTGGGTGAATCTACTCCTCGCCCCTGATTTTATCTGAGTCGCTACTGGAGCTCTCGTCTGAAGAAGATGAAAGTGTCGATTCTTCTTCCAAGGCCATGTCTTTCTCGACCTTAGCAGAAATATCGGCACCATTGGCGCTTTCCTCTTCGAGTGCTTGCCTCCTGGCTTGAAAACGAACATGGACAATGGCCCGAGTCATTTTCAGCTCGGCCTTTTCAGATATCTCCCTAGCCCGATTATTGGAGGCAGCATACCTTTTGTATGAGGCTACGTGCTCATCGGCCTCGGACTTAGCCGCATACAGTGAAGTGACCTCCTCTTGGGCACTCCAAAGAAGGTCCTGAGTCGAGGTCAACTCTCCCCGCAAGGGATCCCTCTTCGAGGCCACGACCCCAATTTGTTCCTTCAACTCAAGGACCTCTATATCCTTGATTGCAACCTCTTCCCGGAGTTGCTCCACTAGAGAATTCTTTTTCTCAATCTACAAAACAAATCAAGTTAGTAAGCGTCAGCTTATGGGAATAAGAAGATGAGCTCGTGAGTGTCATGTTACATGCTCGTCAAAGGTAGTCTGCTCCTGATGTACTCCCTCCAGGACGGTCTGAATCTCCTTCAGCTCCTCATTCTTTCGGGCTGAGGAAGTCACCGATGCATTCAGCTCCGTGATGAGTTTCTCTAGCTCCTTATCACACCGAGTAAGCTCATCTTGAAGCTTGGAAAAAGCATGGTCGTACAACTTCTTGACCTACGGTATGGAGGAAGAAAGTTAGAAAAACCAAGATAGAAATATGAAGCACAAGTGATATGCCGAAGGGGATTACCTGCTTTTGGAGCTTTCAGCCTCCTTGAGGGCGACGAGGGAATCAAGGTCGGAGTCCTCCTCGAGGACAATGAAGTAATCTATGATTGTTTCATCCTCTCCCTGAGAGGCCCCCGCATCGGCGGCGCCCCTATTCTGAGCGTCCCTTATCTCCCCTGGGGAAAATGAAGGGCCCAAATCGAAGTCACCCACAACATCAATCTCTATCGGATTCTTTTCTTGGCCCCGAAATACTTCGGATTCAAGCCCTCGGAACTTGCCAGCTGAAGATTTGATAGCACGGACCGTACCATGTCTGATTTGAGGCTCGGGGACTGCATCCACACCCTCCTTGAGGGCCTTTTCAGCATGAGATAGGTCTACAATGGCTATCTCCGGTTCAACAGTCTTCTACCTGGCATCACCCGAAGCTTCAGCGCTTCGTCTTACCCTTTTAACCAAAGGGCGGTCATCCTCATCATCATCTTCTTCTGCGGAATGAAGACTTGCAGCAGCATCCGAAGTCAAGACCGTAGCATCAGTCTTAGGCCTTCAGACCTTGGGCTTGTTTGATTTTGGAGACTCAGCCGATGTCTCCTTCCTCCTCTTATTACCCTTATCGGGTTTCGTAGTTTCTACTTCACCAGGAGGGGGAGGTCTCATCGAAAATCCTTCCCCGAGGCCTGTACAAACGTGATGTATTAAGCTTACTGCCACAAATACAACTTATATGGAATTCAGCAACGATTGCAAGGAGGGCTTACCATGGTTCTTAGCCTACCACCGTGTCTTGGAAATATCACGCCAAGATCGCTTGTTGTAAGGGAAGGCAAAATCTATTTTCTTAATCCACCCCGACAGGTTCTGAACCGCGCTAGGGAACCATATAGTGGTTGTACAATCAAGGGAAATCAATTCAGTGAAAGGAGAAGTGGCAGTAGAAAATACTTGATATAATGACACTTGCGTGTCATGTTCTATTCCTCCGGGAATGGCACCCTATCAGCGGGGATAACGTCCGAGGTTCTCACTCTAACGAACTGGCTCATCCACCCCCGGTCTTTGTCTTCATTGATGCTTGTGAAGAACGTCTTCATAGATCAATGTTGCAGTTTAATTAAACCCTCTCGGAAGAGACTGGGACTGTACATACTTATCAAATAGTCGAGGGTGAAGATCATCCCCTCGATCCGATTAGAGAAATATCGGAGCATATATACGATCCTCCAGAAATAAGGGTAAATTTGACCGAGCGTCACTCGGTACTGGTGGAAAAAATCAAGAATCACCGAGTCTATCGGTGGGGAAAAAGAATCCACAAGACCCAGGGTGAAGGGATATGTGTATACGCTGAGGAAGCCCACCTTCTAAGTTACTACACTTTCCTCAGCTTTGGGGATTTCTATATGAACTGCCTCCCCCCAGCGATAGTCTGGTTTTACTCTCTCCACTTTGGATATTACGTTGATATATCGTGACATGGGCTCACAACGGCCCGGTGTGGAAAGGGGTCTATCGATGGTAAGGTCAAAAATTGTATCAAAGTCACCGGAGATGCATTATTCGATGCTCAGTGGCATTTTAGCTTTGCCCTTGGACGGGCGTGCAGAAGAAGAGGTGCCTTCTTTCTGAGGCACCATTTTAGATGTCTTTGTCATAATTATAATGAAGTTTTTGAGAGAAAGGATGAAGAAACAAGCACAGAAGGGAGATGGATGCGGAAGAAGTTGGAAGATAGCTCTAAACCTTGAAAATGATTGTAAAAGTATGAATGGCAGGAAAGTGAGGTATTTATAGAAGTCGAATGGGCAACGCTTGAGGAGCAGAAAAGTCGAACCAATGACGGGTCGCAAGCTTCTCGATAATTCTGCTAACGGCAACCCTTACGCAGTCTTTGAGTCATATCATTTAATGCTCTGACGAGGCTGACGTCATGATGGGGATATTGGAAAGACAAGTAATCAAGACCGTTTCTTATCATTCCACTTTAAGAAACGCAGGGACTATCTGTATACGGCTAAAACTGGAGAGACCGATTTTATGATATTTCATAGCCCATCCGCAGAAGCCTCGAGGTACAGCTCGAGGCTCGACCCCGAGGGTCCCCTATGCTCTACCCCGGGGCAATGCAAATAGGTGACTGTCTTGAACGAGCGGCACGTGGATAAAGTTGACCATGTCTGCAAGAATAAGTACAAGTCTGTACCGTGACATTAAATAGTTGTACCAGCTGCATATCTTTGTAATAAATAGTTATGTACTATGTGGAGATTCCCCCTCCTATATAAAGGGAACCCTTGTCATTTTTTGCACAGAGGATATTAAATACAAGAACATTCTCTGCTCTCTAACTTAAGCATTCTCCACTAATGATTCCTTTGATTTATTGCTTACATCTATTGTGTTTAATTTATTTTTCTTCATTTATTACTCATCATTGATCATAAATAGCCGCTTTCAAGGCCCTCAACACTGTTAGACCTTCATCGGACATTCACTACTGTCATCGAGCTTCGACCTCGAAGTCATATCTCGGGCAGCTCGAGACCCCAACCTAGGGCAGTTTGGTTTGCATATCTTAGATCTCTCTAATTCTTATCTCATTTACCTCACTCATACTTAGCATATATTGATTAACAACTAGTATTAAAATAGATCACATATTTTTAGAACCACATAATCAAATCTAATTGTAATTACCATTTTCAAGGTAAACAATACTTTGTGATAGATTTGTGTGCCTTGGTTCTACTATGTGTGATGGGTTGATAACATTGTGTGTGTGGTGGCACTTGTTGAGCTTGTGGGGCGGTCTCTCATTTGAGTCATTTTTCATGTTTGCATACCTTTGAATTGTTGCTTATTAGTGCATGGATTGCAGGATTCATGGATTTAGGTTGTGTTGGTGTAGCATGTTAGTAGAATAGTTGTGTTTGATGATATGAGTTCATTGGATCTAGAATGGGTTCTAGGATTTGAGTATGGTATGGTTGGAAGAATAAAATTGGAAGTCGGCTTAGAATTTGGCTTTGGTTCTTGTTGGACGAGAGAGAGCTCCATGACTTGTTGATCAGATGAGTGATTATGAGTATCTGCAAGTTTATTTCATCATCGGCTATGCACAAAGGTTTTGAACGTGGTTTTATTTGATCTGAGGTTTATTACCGGTACTGGGTTGTTTTTGAGTACCTATTGTGGCCATAAGTTATTGTGAGTATCTAAGTTATGTGGTATATCATGTGAGTACATCTTCGGTTATAGTTATAGCTTGATTCAACTTGTTTAAACTTATACAATGTATAGATGTGAAGATCGGGTCTTGTAATGGATTTTGGATATTGGAGATTTGATTCCAAGGTTTATGGACTAAGGTCGAGGGAAGAATCTTCGGTTATGTTGAGTTGTCAGCCTGATATTGATTGGAGTGATACGGGATCACCTTGGGTATCTGGATGATGAGTGTACACATTGATTTGATGGCTTGTAACGACTCTTGGCACGTTCGAAGATGAACATATGTTTAAGTAGGGAGAATTTAACAACCCAACCGGTCATTTTGAGCATTTGCATTTCGTTCAATTGTTTGAAGTCTTGAGTGGCTTCGTATAGTGTATTATGACTTAGGTAAATCGTATATTTTGATTTTTAGGTGATTTGGGATTGATTTTGAAGGATGATTCTCAACTAGGAAACTTTAATTTAGAAGAGTTCACCAAGTTTGACTTTTTTGTATTTGACCTCGGATCAGCTTCACTTGGATGTTTTTTGAATGTTTTGAAGTTAATTAGGGAAAGTTGGCAATTTGATGGTTTGTAAAGTTCATAGGTTTCACTGGGATTTGACTTTGATGATATCGGGTTTGGATTGTTGTTTCGGGAATTCTAATAGCTTCTCCATGTCATTTGGGACTTGTGTGCAAAATTTGAGGTCATTCTCGATTGATTTAAAATGATTGACACGAGGTTTGGAAGTTGAAAGTTCAGAAGTTCATAAAGTTTGATTTGAGGTGAGATTCGTGGTTTTGATGTTGTTATGTGAGATATGAGCCCTCAAGTAGGTCCGTGTTATGTTTTTGGACTGGTTAGCATGTTCAGATGGGTCTCGAAGGGATCGAGTGAGTTTCAGATGAGTTTCGAATCATTTCCATGTTCTTCACTCCTATTTCTGGTGTTTCAGATCTTCTTCGCGATCGCGAAGATTGGGTCGCGTTTGCATAGTCTATTATGGGATCTGGGTATTTCCTTCATTGCGTTCACGACTAGATTTGTTGTGCATCACATTCGCGAGGTATATGCCTGGAACTCATATAGTCTTTTGTGGCGGTGTGTTTTTGTTCATCGGGAATGCAAGGGTCCTTCCACGTTCGTGAAGAGTATACATGGAGCAGACCTTTAAGTATTCTTTTTCAGACCTTAGGGTTATTCTATCATATTTTCAGCTGGGGAGCTCGGATTTGGACGATATTAGAGGCGATTGTGACCTCATGGATAGGGGTAATTGTTCTCTACTTTGTTTTGATTATATTCGGTGATTCTATCTTCGATTTTGGCATTTGATTGATGATTTCAAAAGAGAAATTGAGGATTTTTTTTTCTTAACTTACCTAATGTGAATTTTTGAGTTTTGAACATCGATACGCAGTCGAAATTGAGTGAAATTATTATGATTGGACTCGTAAATGAATGGGTTGTTGGAATTTGTTAGTTGTGTCGGGTTTCGAGGTACGAGCCCAGGGTTGACTTTTTGGTTGACTTTGAGGTTATGATTAAAGATTCGACCTTTTTCATTTGGGTTTGTTTTCTTTGGTAGTATTTGATGATTTTGAGTTTCTTTTGGGTTAGTATCGGGCCGTTTAAAGGTTGATTTGCACGGGATGGCATTTCTAGAGAGTTGTTTGGCTTGTTCGGTATTGGATTTGGCTTGTTTGAGGTAAATAACGTATCTAAACTTGGATTTAAGGGTATTTAACCGTATGAATTATGTTATAAGAGATGTATTGGGGGTGATGCACATGCTAGGTGACGAGCGTGTGGGCGTGCACCTGAGTAATCATGATTCAAGTTGACTATTAGACTATGGCTGGATTTGATTTGTTGTTATATCTTGTTCCATCCATGTAATTCCTACTTGTTAGAATAATTGGGATGTGATTCATGTTAGAAATCATGTTTAATAAAGTGCATATTCATTTGAGACCTAATGAGGCTATTTTTATTGTTTTGAGTTATCTGCTTTAAGTGTAATTATATACTCGGTCATGATTCTTCATTTGCCTATTATATCTCAATCTCTATTTATCGTCCACTATTACATTACATCCTATCATTGTTTGGGATGGTGGTACGATATTGTGAGCCCTTTAGACTTCTGAGGTTGATGACTGAAGAGGGTTTGAGAGCCGTCATGTGAGTGTTATTGTGGATCGGGATGCACGCCGCATCATACCATATTAGATTTATTTCTAGTATTTATTATTGTGGATCAGGCTGCATGCCGCAGCAGATCTCATAGGCTTTTGATCAGTGCTTGGGCAGGATCCACCCCTCTAGGGTCTGAAATACGAGCAGTGAGCGTAGAAACAATGATATATACACGTGCTTTAGTGAGGAGCTTATGAGCAGGCACCCCTACAGTGTTGAGTGATTGTGTTTTTGTGTATTGAAGTGGGCATTTGAGACAGACAACTTGAGTATGTTGAGGGTGAGATTACTTGGGGATGTAACTGTAAAATCATTCATTGGACATGCATACTTGGCATGCTGGCATAGAGATGCATTTCTCTCATGCTAGATGGTATATGGTTGTTGATACCGAATTTTCCCCTCATTTTTAAATATATATATATATATATATATATATATATATATATATATATATATATATATATATATATATATATATATATATATATATATATATATAGTGCATATACACCATCATTTTGATTTATAAGCGCACACAAGTATTTTTTCATAATGTTTTATAATTTTTAAAGGCTTTAAATCAATTTATTTTTGTATTTTATTATATATATAAATATCCAATAATTACCCTCAAAATTATTTTTATGATGATTTAATTATCTAAACCAATATGAGGTTTCAAAATATTTTCAATGCATTTCTTATAATTACATTTGCATTTTTAGGGCTAAATTGCACATTTTGCAATAATAATCCATATGCATGTATAATTGCATTATTTATGGAGAAAATAACTTTTTATATTTTTATAATGTTAAGTAATTATTTTTAATTATTTTAGCAAAAAAAAGATATTTTTGTTATTTATTAATTATTTTTATAAATTATTTATTTCTCAAATAGTGGGTATTCAAAATCTGGCCCAAAACCTACCTATTTTTCAGACCTAAACAACCCAGACTTTGGCCTAATAACCCCAGCCCAATCCTAAGCGACCCAACCCAGTCCAAAACCGACCCAACCCTTCTCAAATCCCAGTCGTTGATCAAAATGATCAATTGCTCACAATGCCTTCCCCATTTTCTTATATCACTCGACCCCAAACCCTAACCCCATTCCCTCTAAACCTGCCGCCTCTCCACTCTCTCCCTTCTGAAGAACCCTAACTTGCCGCCTCTCGAAAAACCCTCTCATAATCCCTCTTCTAATAGGATTTATTCCCATTCACTTAGCATATATGTATATTTACATCACTGGGTAATTCTCTACGGTATTACCTAGTACTTTCCTAAACATGGCAAGTACTCTTATGTTGATTCTGTTCGATTGACTTCCATCTCTTGAATCTGGACGATATTGCGTCCACACACGTTTATTCTACACCGTGTGAGTCCGATTTGTTCATATTTTTCTGATTCGTATTTAACCCTAAATCTAGGGTTTACATATTTTCTTTGATTCAAACCAAAATTGGTTCAAGACTTTGATTTTAAGTGTTATTTCATCTATAGTTGCCCTATTATGTGTAATTTTGTTTGTCTCTGCCGAATGTTTTTACGTACCGTAAATTAGGGTTTCAGATTCTTTTAAATCGAACCAAATATGGTTCGATTCTTTGATTTTGAATAGTATTCCTGTCTATGTTCATCTTATTCTATGCAGCATGTGATTTTTACCTTTTATTTTTGCCGATTTGTGCACTTTACCTAAAATCCAGGTTTTAAATTTTCTCCTTTCCTAACTGATTTTGAGTGCTTTCCTTTCTATTGTTTGACTGAAGATTTTCCATGTTTATGTGTTCTATTCCTACACTATATAAACCCCTCCCCACTCCCCTTTGAAACAGTTCGAAAAATCATTAAAAAAAACTACAAAAACTAAGGTTGTGTGCCATTTGCTCTTTGATATTCTTGTTCTGCACTTTGGTTCCTGACTGGCTGAAAGCCAAGGCCAGAAATTATAAGTTTTTGCTCTTTTGGTGATATTCACAATATTGTGGGCTTCCTTTATTTCTTGTTTCGTTTTAATTAGTGAGTTACCAAGCCTTTGTCATTTCATTCTGATTTATCTGCCATTTTTTTCATTATGTTACTTCAATTCTAAACTCTGCTAATCTAAATGCCATTACGTTTGTAGTTGGAGACATGTTTAGACCTGAGTTGATTAATTTCTCTTAATTCTGCCTAGTCTGTGTTATTGATAGCCACCCCTCTTCTGTTTAGAACTGCTATTTGAACATGTACTCATATCCCCTTTCTATGGATTAACTAACTAAGTATGAGTGTTTTTATTAAGAGAATAACAAGTCTGTTTCTGAATTTGCTATAATGTAGCATGTTCTGATCCTGTTTTCATCATATCTTGACTTCTCCGATAATTGCCCTAATTAGTTTAGCATGGTATGGTCTATTGCTAATTATATAATTTCTTCTTGTGACACTAGCTTTCTGCATTTATCATAATCTGAACTCTTTTTTCCCGCTATGAATCTGTCTTGCAACTTGTCTTGTTAACATGTGCATTATGTGATTGAACTCATTTCCTGAAACTTGGTTAAGTCTGCCTTAATTTTAAGCATGTCTAATATTTGTTTTATATGCTCAATTTGATTCTGTCCTTCAGTGGTGTCCCTTAACCTTATTTTATTCCTTTACTGTCTGGTCTCTTTGAATTCTTATTCTTAGCCGGCTTAAAGCCAAGGCTACTTAGGCTCTGTCCTTTGACCTCCCTAGTGTGAGCTTTGCTCAGGGTTCATTTGAGACCCTTGTGAACTCTGACACACTAGGACTTGGTCACCAGTCTATCCTCTGAGTTATCTCTATTAACCTCCATAGTGTGAGCACTGCCCTGGGTTCAAAAAGCCCTTGAGAACTCTGACACACTTGGGTCTTGGTTCTATATGCTCAACTCTGTTTTATGCCCACTGAGTGAATCACTCAATTTCTGGCTACCTCATGTCCATGAAGATGTAGTTTTTGGGTTGTTATGAACCATAGGAATGAAGGCTTGGCCTGGCCAAAGTGTATCTTTGGGCCTGCTGTAGGCTCCTATAGTTGTTCTACTTTGCAATTTATCATATTCATTATGGGTCTGTAATAATTCTTGTAATAACATTTTGGGTTATTAGTAAATTGGGAAAGGTGGTTTTATCTTACACTTGCATTGAAATGGGTAGAAATCCTAACTATAGGTTCGTTACTTAGCTCAAATTTGTTATTATGCTCAAACATGTACATCGTTCATGTGTTAGAAATCATGCCTATAGGTATTATATTTTGCTCAAAATGTGTTACTTTTCAGTTACTATAGAAATCTTGCCTATAAGTATCCTATCTTGCTCAAATGTGTGTTAGAAATCATGCCTATAGGTTCTCTATTTGGTTCGAATGTATTCTACGTTTACCTGTTAGAAACCATGCCTAAAGGGTATTAAATGATTAATATCTCAATGTGCGCATATGATTCTGTTTACATGCGGCTTAATCTACAAATTAGATGCCATGCCTATAGGTCTAAAAAAATCAGTTTCAATCATGCCTATAGGGTCTAAATCTGTCTCAATTATCTCCCTGCTCGTTTCTTTAAGAGTTTTCAACACTGTGCTGATTATCATTATTAGAAACCATGCCTATAGGACTTGATTAAGCAATTCTGAACATTTTTCTGTGATTACCATTGTTAGTTACTGTGTGAATCACCTAGACATCATGCCTATAGGTTTAATCTCTTATGCTTATAATCAATAGGCAACTATGTAGGCTTTAGAAATTGTATTAAAAGAAAAGGCTTTTACACATGATGCTACCCGCTTATAAATCCAGAATAACATAGAGATTCTGCCTATAGGGTTCTGCAACCTTAACTTATTAAAATCTACAATTACTAGTGTTAATTAGTTTGCGTGCATTTGTTGTTTAAGTGTGGAGGCCAACTTAAGACCTTATGTGCCTATACATGAAAGTCCATTTTTTTTATATCGCCTAGTTTTCTCATTTTTGAGAAACCTAAGTTGAGTCTAGAACCATCCGAGATAGAGGTCCAGATGTCTCTGGGACCATAGGCATGGGACGAGTAGTTCATGCATAGGGTAGGATTTAGAATCAACTAGTGCGCTTTAGGTAAACAACTTAAAGATGTAATCAGGTAGCAGGAGATGATAATCTGTGCGCGCTGAATAATATGAGTAACACCCCATCTCGAGGGAGTTACAAATTATTATTTATGTTGCACAGGGTGATCCTTTAGGCTAAAAATATTAGGAACCCCCACATTTGTCTTAAAAGTTAATCATTTTATTTGCCCAATTTTGTGTCTTCTCTCTTGCTTAGACTAATTCATATAATTCGAGTTCGGTCGGGACCCACCATTGTGGGCCTCGAGGAGTGCCTAACACCTTCTCCTCGGGGTAATTTGATCCCTTACCCCATCTTTGGTGACGCAGCTGGTTAAACAAGAGTTATCTGCAAATAGGTTCCCTAACACACCTTAAGTCCGTAGGTGGCGACTCTCTCTTTTAACACTCTTCCTTAGAAGAGTTGTCATGTGTCGAAACCTGATTTCGCGAGAAAAATGGGCGCAACAGCATGGAGACTCTGCTGGGGATATGTTTTAGGCTCTTACCATTGCGAACTTGGTCTATATGAATTAGTTTCTATCGATAAGCGTGCCTCTATTATTTTGCTATTACCTGAATATCACGCTCCGATTTTTCCTTTTATTGCTACATGCACACCCTCTCCATATTTCCCCTTTATGTGAAATCATATGCAACTCTTCGCTTAGTTTGGTTACAATGTGCGTTTCCCTTTATTTCCAAATCGTGTTCACTTTCTCCAAACCTTTAACTTTGTTATATCATGTTTCTCCCAACCCTTACCCCTTTATTTGCTTTATTACAATTCTTTCACATCACGCGAACTAACTTCTTCCATGTTTTTCTTTCTTTTATGTCTTTACGTTTTATTTAATACTGCATTTATTGCTTTCATCATGCAAAATACTTGACAACTTGTTGTTTTATCTTTGTATAAAACATGCTCCACATCATATTCCACTCATGCGTACTTAATACCATAGCGGCACTTGATGAGTGTCTGCGCTCTTCCTGAATCACCCTTTTTAATTGGGAAAGCTTATTTGCGGTAAAACTAGCCGATCAACGGTACAATCGGTTCCGTGCCTTTCCCTCTCAAGTTGTCCACTTGAGGGTACCGGTCTAGACTCTTCTAGAAACCCCCACTCTGATATTAACTGTGCATGCATCATGTCTAAACCCAGTATGTGTTAGAACGCTATCCGCGTGATAACTCTCTAAATTATCGGTCACAACGGGCACAATCATGATATGTGCGTTATTTGGAGAAAACGTAACGATATGCTAATCATTAACATGTAAATTGTCGAATCCGGAGGGGTAAAGGGCTAACTTTATCTATTTTGCAGAAATGAGGCACGAGGTCCCCAGCGGCATGTTTCGATGTATCCCACCTTTGTTGCTAGATTGGTTGGAAAATCTCTCGCCAAGCGACAAAATCTCTACACATTCATACAAACAATGTAGTGATTGAGGCCGCTACTATGTTCTGGGATGAGAAGAGGGTTGTTTTCCATTTCGGTGACACATAAATGACTCCCTTTATAGAGGAAATAGGAGGCTTTGGTGGGCTTCCCTAGGACAACCCTGGTCTGTTGGTACCAGAAAATTGCACTTCTCGAGGCTTTTTGAAAATGATGGGTTTTAGAAGGAATGATGCGTTAGTCTACCTGAAGAAGTCTTACATACCCTTCGACTTCCTTTACAAGCGTTATGGGCACAACAAGTCCTACCGCCTCTATCATGATGAGTTTGCCATCACTTCTCTAGGTTGGACTCACAGTCGTGTTATAGTGTTCATTATTTGTTTTCTGGGGATGCTAGTAATCCCAATACAAGGAGAAAGGATCCACACTCGCTTAGTTATGGTTACTAAGACCCAAATGGAAGGAATTGAGGGACAGACTTACACTATTGTCCCGATGATTGTGGTAGAGATATACCGAGCTACACTATTGTCCCGATGATTTTGGCGGAGAAATACCGAGCCTTGGACCGTTGCAAGAAAGGGTATAGGCATTTTGAGGGTTGCAATCTGTTGCTGCAAATATGGTTGTTGGAACACCTTCAAAGGGGACAATACCATCAAGAATTTCCGCGGCGACCATGGCATGACCACATAGCTTTTCACCATCCGAAAAGAATGAAACCACTAAAGTGAACTTGGAAGAGCTTGGTAAACTTGTCCAATCTCAATAATCCCTAAGAATACATGGCATGCCTATTATCTCAATAAGCCCTAAGAATACAACCGGCTGAACTACCCCAGCTGCCGAGGCTGCAGGAGTCTGATACTGGGGAGCCATATGCTCCGGAGTGTGAGTAGCGGGAGTCTCTTCTACTCCCCCGGTCTGAGAGACGCCTGGTTCCACAGGAAAAGTATCGGTATGGGCCACACCCTCCATAAGGCCCACCACACGGACTAGAGCCTCCTGAAGCACATGGGTGGCGATGAACCTCTCTGGGACCTGAGCTGGTCCAACAGGTACAGTCTGAGCTGGAGCCTCCTCATCAAAATCAACTTAAGGCTCCACTGCTGGGGTTGCTGCTCGAGCTCTAGGCTGAGCTCTCCCTCTGTCTCAGCCTCTGGTCTGGCCTCGGTCTCGGCCTCTGCCCCTCGTAGGAGCTGTTGGTGGTGGCTCCGACTGCTGTCCCTCCGAGGATGCGGTACGTGTTCTCTCCATTTGCGAGAGAAGAATAATAGAAAAGTTCAATCATCAATGATAGATTAACATCACATGGTGGAGAAGAATAGAAGTGGAAATGTCCTAAACACCATAGCCTCTAGAAGATAAGTATATATGTCTCCGGACCAATCCTCCAGACTCTACTAAGCTAGCTCGTGACTTGTGAGACATAAGTAACCTAAAATGTGTTACCAACTTGTCACGACCCGGACTTCCCACCATCAGAATCGTGATGGAGTCTAACATTTCGATTACTAGGTAAGCCAACATTAGAAAAATTTATCCATTTTCAACAATCTAAATTAAATAATGAGAAAGAAACTGAAATAACTGCCATAATCTAAAATATAGTGTGAAAAATCATAACAACTGAAAATATCTAATATAACCCTAGACCGCTGTCACAAGTGCATGAGATACTAAAATAATACAAATAAAGGTCTGAATAAAACATGACAATGTCTGAGGGAAAATACACAGCTAATAAGAAGGAAGAGGATCTAGGGGCTGCGGACGCCGAGCAGTTGTACCTCAAGTCTCCACACTGCTAGACAACCCGAGCACGCTAATGAGCGTCGATGGGACCGACTCAAAATCTGCACAAGAACTGTAGAGAGTAGTATGAGTACAACTGACCCCATGTACTCTATATGTGCCGAGCCTAACATCGACAAAGTAGTGACGAGGCTAAGGCAGGTCACTTACACTATAACCTGTACGCAATATAATGTAAAGACATGAAGGGAAAATACAGAGCAAATCAAGGCAGTTAACTGAAGAAAATAACTAAATCCTCAGAGCAAACCAGTGTAGGTCAGAATTACAATTCTTAGAGTTTCATACGAAAAATACCGAAAACCAACACAACGTCAGGAAATAGAAACACATAGGTTATTGCGGCACGTAACCCGATCCCACCGTACATCACAATCCTCCTTTATTACACCGTAACAATATCAACAATCATAAATATATATAAGTTGCAGCGCGCAACCCAATCCTACCATATAACAAAATCAATATCATAATTCACCCTTATTTCACAGTATCAATGCACCCTTCACATGTTGCGGCGTGTAACCCAATCACACCATATCAATACAAATTCACCCTTATTTCACCCTCTTAATCCACCCTTATTTCACATGTCGTGGCCTGCAACCCGATCCCACCATATCAGTATCAAATATCCAATTAGTACAATCTGATCAATAACTCACACCACAAGAACCTCTCAAATTGATAGATATGAAGTTGAATAAAAAAAGATGCCTCACACCAACTTGGGAATTCACATATGTAATATTACACGGCAAGACAAGTACAGTAAATGACAATTTAAATGTGCATGTAAGTCAAATAAGGCAAATATCAGTGATTCATGAAAGCATGGAAACGTCTAACATTTTAAACACGAGAAACAATGATTTACAAGTAGCAAATAAAACATGAGAGGCACTTAAAGCACATAACAGTTGAGACATGGAAGGAAATAATTAAGGAAAGACGAAAAATCAGGGAAACAAGTAATTCGACGGCGTATAAGCACTTGGCACCTCGCATATACGCCGCAACACATGGATTCCACATAGAACATAGTTCGAGGTTCCCTACTTCCCTCAAACCAAGGTTAAAACTCAACAGTTACCTCGCTCCAAAATCGACTCTAAGCTCAACCACGGCTTTGCCTTTCGAACAAGCCTTCGAACCAATCAAATCTAGCAATTTAACACCCAAACTATTCAAAATAAGCCGTAGGAACTACCCACGAATGAAAGAGGTTCAATTTAGGTTATTATTGAGTAAGTCAACTCCCAACCTTGCATGGTCAAACCCCGAAATTCAGACCAAACCCCGATTACCTACTCACCCACGTGTCCGATTATGTAATTTATTTCGAAATCCGACCTGAATTTGAGGTCAAAATTCTAATTTTACAAACATCCCTAATTCTACCCAAATCCCCAATTTTTACCATGAAAATCCTAGATTTTAGGTTGAATTCTTAGGAAATGTAATGGGTAATTGAAAGAAAGTAGGTTAGAATCACTTACTAACGGATTGGGGAAGAAGAGTTCTTGAGCAAATCGCCTCTAAGGTTTTTAGGGTTGAAAATTAGAAAGAACGAACTAAAATTCTATGTTTCCCATCTTAAGTCCAGGCGCAGATGTTGCAATTGCGACCAGGGGTTCGCAATTGCAAACCCCGTAAATGTGAGAAATCCTTCGTAGTTGCGAAGGTCCCCCGTCTCTGCTACCATCGCAAATGTGATGGTTTTGTTCGCAATTGCGAACTTGGGACGTCCGCAATTGTGACCCCTTGATCGAAATTGCGAACCATTCCCTCCCAGTACTACTTCGCAAATGCGAACCCATGGTGCCCAGCTACTCTTAACAAATGTGAGGGAGTAGCTCGCAATTGCGAACCTGACATGGACACTGCCATATCGCAAATGCGAACAGAGACCTCGCAATTGCGAGGTCTAAGGCCTGCACCAGAAACAATAGAGCACCAGCTATTTTCTAAGTCCAAATTCACAATAGAGCACCACCAAAAATATCATACGCACACGATCAAAATACCAAAATAACAACTAAAACTACGCATCAGACACCAAATCAAATGGAACTTCCAGTGAAACTCAAGAATTTTAATTTTAACAACAGGACGTCTGAATCACGTCAAACCAACTCCGTTTTTCATCACATTTTGCAGATAAGTCATAAATGTAGTAATTAACATATACCAAGCTCTATAATCAATATCCGGACCCGGTATAAATAAAGTCAAACTTTGGTCAAATCATTAAATTCTTTAAACCTTTAAAATTAAATTTTTTGACAAAATGTGATAACTCGAGCTAGGGACCTCCGAATTCGATTATGGGCATATGCCCGTCCCAAATCACGATACGGACCGACTAAGACTGTTAAAATATAGATCCGGATTCGTTTTCTCAAAACATTGATCGAAGTCAACTCAAATGGACTTTTAAGGCACAAATTCATAGTTTATCAGTTTTTCACATAAAAGTCGTCTGGAAAAAGACATGGATCGCGCACACAAATTGAGGAATGCTTAAGAAAGCTATTGGAGGCTTCAAAACACATAATTAAGGTTTAAAACTCTAGATGACATATCGGGTCATCACAGATATTTATACCAAAAATTTAGACTCTGCACAGGAAAAGAGCTGGCACCTCAATCCCAAATTGTGTCGCCCTAGGGGTTGCCTCGCGGTGCTTGTGGAATGCCGTAGGTGCTGCATTCTTGTTCAAACTATCTCCAAGCACCTCGAAACTCATTCCAGCCCCTCGTGACACCGTCCTAACTAACTAGTCCGTATATCCGGTACGAACTTGTTTGTGGACTCAAAACACGTACAGGAACACCATATCCAAAAATCAAGATTGAAGTCAAATTGATAAGCTTTCTTAACTTCCAGATTGTAATTTTCTTATAAGATGTGACAGAATCACACCTGAGCCCCTCGGGTCACCTTAAAACTATTTCAACAAGTTCAAATAACCTATATGAACTTAACCAAAGCCTCGAAATATGAATCAACGCACAATAACACAAAAGTTAAACTTGAGTCGAACTTCTCATTTCTTAAGTTCTTCAAATTTTCAACTACCAACTCAAAGTGTCGAGTCAACTGCGGGCCACCTGAGACCCGATCCTAACCTACGTATACGTCTAAAATTATAATACAAGTCTATTGGAACCTTCAAATCTCGATTCCAAGTCCATTTTACTCAAAATATTGATTTTGAGCAACTCTTTCAACTTAAAACCTCTAGTTAGGAACTAAGTGTTCCAAATCATTTGCAAACCTCTTGAACCAAAATCACCCATCCATGTAAGTCATTGAACATAAAATAAATCAACTGGAAGTCTCAAATAGGAGAATGGACTTCTATAACTCAAAACAACCAGTTGAGTTGCTATCTATAAATGTTGTCTTATCTTATCTGATAGTGATAATTTAATTTAGTAAAAGGTACGCTAGTAAAACTATTTGAAGTCCAATCCAATGGCAGGTATTGTCTGCTTTCATCAATAGTTTTCATGGATTTAGTCCTTGACTATGCTATTATCGATCACAAAAGTAGGTGTATTGTGTGAATTTATATTTAGTTTATATAATATTTTATTTTTCTTTCCTTTTCCAATTAGGGATCTGCCTACAGTATTATATGCACTCATTTTAAAAATCATATAAACCTAGAAGTCTATCGGTCCTTCGCCGTAATACATCATCGGTCCTTCGTTCAGATATGTGACACTTTTAAAAGAGGAATGTAGAAGAACAAAGGTGAAATAGGGCTCTTGCGGAAAGCAGAATCCAGAAATATTTCTTTTTTTATTGTGTACTTTAGTTATATCCTTTGTCATTTAGTAGTAGACTACGTTGCTCGACCAGCAAATTTTAAAAAGTTAAATCCAATGTATAGTCGTATCATAAGATTTGTGTTCACATAAGAAATGGAAACTTTCAAATCATGCTAATTATATTCAATAACTTATTTCCCTTATTCACATGAAAATGCAACTATAATTGTTGGATAAGCAATATACTCATAGGTATACCAATGTAATTTAACTAGCCACCCACCGCCATTTTTCTCCGTTACCAACTCCTAATTGGTGTAAATATTATATTATTGCAATAGATATTCAATGAAGTTGAATTAATATATAGAACTCACACTCTTAATTCTGATATTATCCACATGGCATGACCCAAATGGTTGAAGAAGGCTAAAAGTTTACAAGCACAAAATTTGAAGGACAAAAAAATGCTCTGCAATTTCGATGTAATTGCAAAACCATGATCTTCTGGAATTTGGACACGCACCACTAGTTTTTACCATTTTCTTTGTCTTTCATATTTGTTGTTTCTTTTTTGAATCTTCTCTTTGATTTTCTACAGACACTTTTATTTTTGTTTTTAAACACAATTTATTCTTGTCATTTATCTCATCTTTGCGTGAATTGTTTATACCTAGGTTAGAAAAGAAAAATTATTGAAGAAAGAAGGAGAATTTAAAAAAGTTTTGTCTCAAATAGGTCATTGTTGTTTCTAATAGAATGAGTCGATTACTTCCATATCATGATAAGTTAAAAAGTCAGCACTTGTTGAAAGAATAAAAGTACGTTCGCATAATGTTTATGTCTTTATTGGTGATCAATGTCAAAACTTATTCATGGATCAACAGCTTCCTACGAGTCTGAATTAATAACAACAATCATATACATGCATGTGAACAAATGATAGAGAACAAATAGGAACAAGAACTTTTGTACATAATATGTACACATAAACAACTGATGAACATATAAAAACATGACATACTAATGGAAGAACGTACTGGAGAGAATGAAGGAATGTACGGTCAAAATTCCATGTCTTGTCATTTATCTCATCTTTGTCCAAATGTTTGTACCTAGGTAACAAAAAGAAAAAGAAAGAAGGAAATTTAAGGTAAACTTGCTTGAAAAGGAATATATCAAGGCAACTAGGTAATCATTCTTTCTAGTTGTTAGAAGCTATACTGGGTGGTGTCCACCCATAAACGGTGCTAATTCTTCAATTAATCGTTTAGCTTGTTCTCCGTCGAGATTCTTTTTATAACATATAAGTCCACCATTAAGTGCGTAGGAAAAGTAAATTATTCTAACATTTCTTGCATGAAACAAATGATGGCAACGATCAATACATCCTTGAATCACAATACGATATCTAGGATGTGGAAAAAGTGAGTACATTCACTACGTGGAGATTTCAGACGAACGGTGACACAAGACACAATTGCAGAAGATCCGTTTCTATAGAGGAGAAACTAATAAGTCTCCTAAACAAATATTTACGGTTAAATACTTCATAGCATGACAAACAAAAATGACAAATTGTAACGACCGGACCGGTCAGTTTGAGCATTTTCATCCCGTTTAGCCGTTTAAAGTCTTGAATAGCTTCATATGATGTATTATGACTTGTGCGAGTCGTCGGTTTTGGTTTTCAGGTTAATCAGAATTGGTTTGGAAGAAAGATTCTCAACTAGGAAGCTTTGAGTTGGATGGATTGACCAAGTTTGACTTTTGAGTATTTGATCTCAAATCAGAGCTTTGATGTTTCCGTTATGTCCGAATGGTGATTTTTGACTTTGGTGTATGCCCAGATTTGCGTTTGGATAAGTTTGGCTGAGAGTTGAATATGATAATGTCGGGTTCAGATTGTGGTTCTGGGAATTGGAATAGCTTAATTATGTCATTTGGGATTTGTGTGCAAAATTTGAGTTCATTCTGAGTTGATTTGATAAGGTTCGGCACGAGTTCTGGAAGTTGAAAGATTCAAAGTTCATTAAGTTTGATTTGAGGCGCGATTCCTGATTTTGATGTTAATATATGTGATTTGAGGTCTCGGGTAGGTCTGTAATATGTTTTGAGACTTGTTGGTATGTTTGGGCGGGGTCCTGAGAGGCTCGAGTGAGTTTTGGGGTGGTTTCGGATAATTTCTAGGCCATTTTTAGCTGCTGGATTTTGGCTACTGCAGTGTGCATTGCGATCGCGGATCTTGGGTCGCATTCGCGAAGAGCAAAATGGGAAAAGGGTCGTGTCAATCGTGTTCGCGGAGAGATCTTCGTGTTCGCGAAGAAAAAACTCTGAGACAGCTTTGGAAGTTTATATCGTGCAATCTATAAGGAATTTGGAGATGATCCAAAAACTAAAATTATGGCCCTTGGTGTCTAGTTTTCATAAAATCAAACCGTTTTCCATTTGAAGATTAGTACAAAACGTTATGGCTATTATACTAGAGCATGTATCGAAGAGTTTGGCAAGCTTGTTGGAGTTTGTTCATCGCGATTACGGAGGAATGGTCGCGATCGCGCAGGGTAAAAGATGATCTAGAATTTTTTTGAATCGCGATTGCGATGTTGGGGATAGTGATCATGAAGAGGGACCCCTGACAGTGCATTAAAACATTAAATTTCGGGATTTTGGGTTCATTTTAGCATATTTTGAGCGATGAAGCTCGGATTGAGGCGACTTTCACCACATGGAATGGGGTAAGTATTTTCTACAAAGTATTCATTTTATTCTGTGATTCCATATTTGTTTTTGGCATTCGGTTGATGATTTCTAAAGAGCAATTGGAAGTTTTCATCAAAAAAAATTTAAAACGATTTTTTGAGTTTTGAACATCGATTTGGAGTCGAATTTGAGTGTAATTTTTATGGTTGGACTCCTAATTGAATGGGTTGTCGGATTTTTTGAGTTTTGTGGGGTTCTAAGGTGCGGTCCCCCGTTTGATATTTTAGTTGACTTAGGGCTTTTGATTAAAAACTCGAGCTTTATTGATTGGGTTTGTTTCCTTAGGCATTAATTGATGTATTTGAGTTGCGTTTGGCTAGGTTCGAGCCGTTCAAAGGTTGATGCGCGCGAGATGGCATTTCTAGAGTATTATTCGACTTTCTCGATGTTGGATTTGGCTTTTTCGAGGTAAGTAACATATCTAAACCTGAATTTGAGAGTATTTACCCTCGGGAACTGTGTCATAAGAGATGTTTGAAGGTGACGCACATGCTAGGTGACGAGCGTGTGAGCGTGCACTGAGGAAATCATGATTTTAGTCGACTGTTAGACTTTGATCGGATTTGTTTTTCTATTATATCATGTTACCTCCATGTTCTCCTTACTTATTCAATTATATGAGTTGTGAATCATGTTAGAGAATCATGTTTAGTTTATATGCTTACTCTATTGAGACCCATCGAGGTCATTTCTACTGCTGAGTTATTTGCTTATATTGCAATTACAAACTCGGTCATATACATTTATTTGGATATCTAATATCAGTATGTGTTATAAATTTTTGTCACATCATGTTATCATTGTTTGGACTCAGTGCCATGAGATTTGTGAGCCCGAGAGACTAGAGAGATTGTGACTGAGTGAGGGCGAGGGCCTGATTGTGAGTGATGATTATGGGATCGGGTTGCATGCCACATCAAGCTTTATTGATTCATGATGGGATCGGGCAACCCGTCGCAACATGCCATGTTTGCTTATTTTAGCGCTTGGGCAGGATCCGCCACTCCAGAGTCTGACATACTAGCACTGAGTGCAGGTACTGATGAGTGCGAGTTCTAGGTGTGGGTGCCGAGTGATTGAGACTGCTGAGTGGCTGAGAGTGTTTAGTAATTGATAGGTGCTGAGTGATTGAGTGTGCTGAGTGAGGTTGAATACTCTGGGGGCATGAGCACATGCTTTTAGCAATGTGGTGCATTATTTGACATGCATACCTAGCATGTAGGCATAGAGATGAATTTACTCATGCTATACGGTATTCTAACATTTATGACTTTTCATACACATTGATTTGTAGGCATAGAGATATACTTTCCTCATGCTATCTGATAATGGAGCATCTTATCTGTTGTTGAAAGTTTTTGGGAAAAATCACTGTTTTTCTGACGTACTCATATTTTGGTGACTTTGATGAATGATTTAGATTTTACTATTATATCTGAAAAGCATGCCTATTTTCTGTAACTATGAACGAGTTGAGTGTCATACCATTAAGTATTACTTGTATTGTTTCATTATATTGTTACGAGATGTTCTTGGTTGTTGATGTGTGACTCCCACTGTTGTCCTAACTTGTCATTGCTTTTAACCTAAGGTTATGTTTGTTACTTATTGAGTACGTGGGGTCGGTTGTAATCATACTACACATCTACACCTTTCGTGCAGATTTTGGAGTTGATGTTGCTGTGTATGGCGGGAGCTGGCATTGAAGATGTACATGCGTTCCAGTTGTAACTACCTCTTGTTAATGATAGCTTTAGATTTATAAAAATATGTTTATGTACATTTCAAGCTGGTGATGTGTTTATTTTACACTAGTTTTGTAAACTTTAAATCTTAGAAACTTATGATTTTTACTACCAATCCTTGAGATTTTTGTATAAAAGTTCAGTTATTTTATTATTTATTTTCTCATTAGATCTTCTTGAGTTGGATTATTGATAAATTGGCTTACCTAGCGCATTGGGTTAGGCGCCATCACGACTAGTTTGATTTTGGGTCGTGACAAGTTAGTATTAGAGCTCTGCGTTCATATGTTCTACGAGTCATGAGCAAATGTCTAGTAGAGTCTTGCGGATCTGTATGATGATGTCTATACCTATTTTTGAGAGGCTACATGGCATTTAGTAGAAACTCCCCTTCTTTCTTTCCTTATCGTGCACCATTAATTCAATTTGAAGCGTATCCCTGAAATTCCTTCCACTCACTCATATGTTATGTGAACGTTCAGTATTAGCGGTGTATCGACGGCTTGAGATTCCATGGATGAGGTGTGATATGGGTCTTCTATGTTTTGGTGATGGGATGGTTTAGATAACTTGAGGCCAAGTACCGCAGTTTAGGCTTGGTAGTTTCAGTTATGTAAGCATGTTCTTTTGGACTTATATGTCCGATAGTGTCCCTATGGGTGGAATTTATGGCTCAGTGAGTGATTGGATGGCTATATGATGAGTATGATGTAACTGCCGGATGTGTTCAAATGGTTTGAATGTGACGATATGAGTTTTCTTGAGATGTGAAAATGACTATTGGGTGCTTGATTTCTGTCTTGGTGTGTTGTACAGTCTCCAGTTATGATCGTGTTGAGGGATCTTTCATGTCTTTTATTTGTTGAACGAAGCACATTCGCATGTCTTATGGATGAGTTCAGACTCAGGAACATTAAGTGATTGCATAGTAATGGTGGTTGTGAAAGGGTATAGAGAGATGTCAGTTTGAGGCTAAGTAGGTGGGTTATCACCTGCGGGGTACTACGAATTTGTGATCCTTATGATGAGTGTGTGGAGAGTGTCTTTCTACTAGTGGGTAATATGTGTTGTGATTTGAGTATGAAATGGTTGCGAAAATTAACTTGACTGTCACAAGGATGAATGCGAGTTTCAGAGATGATTTGAGGTATTTTATGATTTGTGTTGCATGACCTTATGAAGGATTTAGTTTGATTTCAGTGCGGGATTATGACAGTAATAGAGTATCGATATTGTGTGTTACCGGATGTTTATGTACTCTTAGAGACTTGTAGACAGTGGCGAAACCAGAAATGTTTCCAAAGGGTGTTCAAACTTGAAAGAACTAAAAGAAAATTTCCGACAAAAGGTATTCAATATATATTTTATACATCTAAAATCAGTATTTTACTTATATACATAGTGTAATTTTTCGTAATATTTCGGTGAAGGGTGGTCAGTTGACCACCCTTTATAAAAGGTGGCTTCGCCCCTGCTTGTAGACATATGTCATATATATGCATACTTGTTTGATCTTGTCGGCCTATGTTTTTAGTGTACAAATGATCATGTCGGCCTTATAGGCCCGTATGTCACATGTATAAGTTTCTATATCATGCTGGATTATTACTTCGTTATGTTTTATTCTGGTTTTCTCATGACAGGCCTTCTAGCCCATTTTGCCGTGATGGTGTGATAAGAAAAATACGTTACGTTGGTACTAAGTTGAGTAAGGCACTGAGTGCCCGCCCCTTCGATTTGGGTTGTGACAACTATATAAAAAGTATTATTATTTGCAATTCGTCTTATTATTATTTTGATAAAGATATTAATCAAAGTTGATGTGATTCGACTCTCAAAAAAGCGAAACGTGAACCGAGGGAGTACTAAATAAATAAATTTGGTTTATTTATTAAGCTCAATTAGGTAATTAAATAAATAAAATAGGTTTAGTTGAAACGTCAAACTCTTCAAAAAAATCCTTCCTAGGTTTGCTCCGTTGGAAAAACAAGGCAGGCATCAACTTAATACAGCTACCCATGGCTAATGTAAAGCAGACTTTGGGTGATCTGAATAAAGAATCATTCATAACCCTATTGAGGAAATTAATTGGTGAGTCCAAATATGTACAGAACAACCCACCGGAGCTAATCCCGGAGGAAGACAGGATTGTGAATCACGTTCTTGATACCCTTCTTCCTTATAGCACAACCACCGGCGGAGGCCCACTTGTCATCAATCATGTTACTTATAAGCCTAAAAGGGGTAATCTTATTGTGGAATACCCGGGTACTCAGCCTGGAAATATCTTGTCTTTTGTTGGTATGCATATGGATGTTGTCACTGCTAACCCTTGTGATTGGGTATGTTAATATTGCTACTCCTTGCTTTCATTATTTTGGATGTACTGTGTAAAATTTGTTGCTTTTTCTTCTGTTTGATTGTTTTTTATGCTGCAATTTTTTCGTCTTGTGTTAAGTTGTACTTTCATTGCTTTATATTTATATTTATACAGGAATTTGATCCTTTTTCATTGAGCATTGATGGTGATAAACTTCGGGGACGTGGAACTACTGATTGTTTAGGTCATGTGGCTCTCGTTGCGGAGCTTATGAGGCGGCTTGGAGAGACAAAACCACAGTTGAAATCCACGGTAGTTGCTGTTTTCATAGCCAGTGAAGAGAACTCATCTATCCCTGGGGTTGGTGTGGATGCATTAGTGAAGGATGGATTGCTTGACAAGTTAAAGCAAGGCCCTCTGTAAGTAACTTTTTGCTAAGGTATCAAGATTCATTGCAGAAAATAGTGAATTTATTTGTAGTATTCCTTCCTCTACATAGATTCTGGATCGACACAGCAGATAAACAGCCATGCATTGGTACTGGTGGCAGCATACCTTGGAAACTCCATGTAACCGGAAAGCTTTTTCACAGTGGTCTTGCCCACAAGGTACTCTTTTTTCTCAACCGTTTGACATCTAAGCTTCTTTCGAACTTAAATTTAAACATTATGCCCATCTTGTTGTTATGACAAGAGATTCTGCTGTTGTATAACAGACAATGAAATTTGAGAAGAAAAAGTAATGATCCATAGAGGAATTAGTTTGCGCAAAATTATACTATTGTGTTGGATTTTTATCTGTGTGTCAGATCCTGTCATTCTCTCTTTGAAAAGCAATAGAAACATCATTGCATATGCCGGTATAACTTTCATCAGCTCCTTTTATCTCCACTGTTATGAATGGTAATCCGCCACTTTGAAGTGCATGTTGAACTTCCTTTTGTTAGTCCTAATAATAACTAGAGGAATTATAAAAGAACATTGACAGAAGATCCAATGTTTTCTTACGCCAAGAGAAAAAACAAGAGTTTTTTGACCCAAAATTTTTAAGCTTGAGATCTGGTGCATAATTTGCGAGTTCCTCATGTAGATTCAGATATTTTTTTCCCACGTTGTTCATACATTTATTAGAATATTCATAATTCATACAACAACAACACCAACCTAGTGGAATCCCACAAGTGGGGTCTGGGGAGGGTAGTGTGTAAGCAGATCTTACACCTGCTCTAGGAAGGTAGAGAGACTAAGAGGGCCAAGATAGTAACAAAAGGCAATAGTAGCAACAAGCTCTAACAACAATAGAATACTAAGAAACCGAGGCGAAAGATAACCAGAAAACAACTGGAAATACTAGCAATCTAGGACAAGAAAAACTACCAGACTAACCCTAAAACCATCGGTATGGAACAAAAATACGTTCGACTACCTTCTAACCTTCTACCCTAATTCTTGACCTCCACACCCTTCTATTAAAGTCTATGTCCTCGGTAGATTGAAGTTGCACCATGTTCTGCCTGATCACCTTCCCGAATACTACTTAGGTCTCCCTTTACCTCTACTCCTACCCATCAAAGCCAATCGCTGGCACCTCTTCACTGGGGCATCTGGGCTTCTCCTCTTCACATGCTCGAACCATCTTAGTCCCGCTTCCCGCATCTTGTCCTCCACGAGGCCACTCTCACCTTCATAAGAATATCTTAATTCCTAATCTTATCTAACCTGGTATGCTCGCATATTCATCTCAACATCCTCATTTAGGCTATTACCATCTTCTGGATATGATAATTCTTGACTGGTCAGCACTCCGCTCCCATACAACATAGTCGGTCTAACCACCACTCTGTAAAATTAACTTTTGAGTTTGGGCGCACATCTTGTGATAGCCGAATGCTAGCCTCTATTTCATTAATCCCGCTTCGATGCGATGTGTGACATCCTCGTCAATCTCCAGATTTCCTTGGATCGTAGACCTAAGATACTTGAAACTTTCTTTTTGGAGATGACTTGTGAATCAAGCCTTATGTCCATGTTTGCTTCCTCTGTCACATCGTTGAACTTGCACTCCAAATATTCTGTCTTAGTTAAACCTTTAGAATCTAGGGTTTGTCTCCAAACTTCCAACTTCTTGTCAATACTGCCTCTCTTCTCGTCAATCAATACAATATCATTTACAAATAGCATACACCCTGGAACCTCCTCTTGAATGTAGCGCGTCAGTGCGTCCATTGCCAAGGCAAATAAAAACAAGTTAAGCGCAGATCCCTGGTGTAACCCCATCATAACCGGAAAATTATTCGAGTCTCCTCCATTGAACTCATCCGTATTTTAGCTCCATCATACATCTCCTTAATCACTCTAATGTACGGTACAAGGACACCCTTTGCCTCTAAGAATCTCCCGAAAACGCCCCTTGGGACTTTATCATACGCTTTCTCTGGGTCAATAAACGCCATATGCAAATTTTTCTTCATTTCCCTGTATTGTTTCAGCAACCTTATGACAAGGTGGATGGCTTCCGTAGGTCAAACGGCCCAACATCAAACGGAACTGGTTCTCAAAAATAGACACATCCATCCTTACCCTCACTTCCACCACTTGCTCCCAAACTTTTATAGCATGACTAAGCAAGTTGATGCCTCTATAATTGTTGCAATTTTGAATATCATCTTTGTTCTTGTACAAACAAAATCATTATACTCCACCTCCATTCTTCAGGCATCTTCTTCGTCCTAAAGTGATGTTAAACAATCCACACTCCAAGCTTGACCTACCACCGGGATTTCATCTGGCCATGTCGCTCCATGCTCATCTTAGGCATAGTTCCCTCGACCTCGATTTTTATGCGCTTATAATACCCAAAATCTCGACGTCTGTCAGAGTGCTCCAAATCACCTAACAAAGTGTTCTTGTCCCCCTCTTTATTCAACAGTTTATGGAAGTATGTCTTCGTTTAATCTGTGCCTCCTCCAATAGAACTCTGCCTTCCCCGTCTTTGATGCACCTCACTTGGTCTAGGTCACGAGCTTTTCTCTCTCTTAACTTTGCCAGTCTTAATAGCTTCTTGTTCCCGCTTTTGTCCCTAAGTTCTTCGTACAAATGACCAAACACAGTAGACTTAGCCTCTGTGACTGCCAACTTCTCCTCTTTCTTAACCTTCTTGTACCACTCTCTATTCATTCTCTTCTTCTCCTCGTCTGTGCTCTCCACTAACTTCAAATACGTCGCTATCTTGGCTTCCACTTTTCCTTGGACCTCTTCATTTCATCACCAGTCCCTTCTGTGGCCGCCAGAGTAACCCTTCAAAATCTCTAACACCTCTCTTGCCGCTTTGCTAATGCAGTTCGCTGTCATAGTCCACATATTACTTGCGTCCCCACTGCTCCTCTAGCCCACCATAGCCAGCAACTTCTCTCCCAACTCCTGAGCTCTGTCCTTAGTCAAGACTCCCACTCCCCATCTGATCTTCGGTTGACCCCGCACAACCCTCTTCCTCTTCTTCCTCATGATCTTTAAGTCCATCACCAAGAGCCTATGCTGGTTCGCGAGGTTCTTACTCGGGATAACCTTGCAATCCGTGCATAGACCTCTATTACTCTTCATGAGGAGTGTATTTGAATATCCATAAAATCCTAAAATGGAGTATCTTAGGTTGAGTAGGCAGCTAGGTTTGAGAGACATGATGGTTGTAAGTATTATGTTGTTTGTCCTCTTGATGCCTCTTGAGCTATTACATGACTTCTGATGATTGTAGCTCATCTTTTATTAGTAAACACTCACTTACAACTTAGGTTTTCAACTTTTATGGCATTTATGTTATTTGGTTAGGTCAAGTCATTCTCTCTACTGTTGCAGACTGACTCCCATTCGGTATAACGGTTCGTGTGATATTAAATCCACAAGGAGATTGTTGGATATCTGTTAGAGCCGCTTTAGTTAGGTAGGTCTTTGACATTGTTGGATATTAGTTAGTAAATGGAGATGACCACTATAGAGCAGCTATTCATCCAAGTCAATACTCGTGAATCCTTGAGGCTTTGATAAGAATTTATCTGGCTACCAAAAACACCGCATTAAGAGCTGTTTTATGCTTTTTTGCTTAGATGTGGAGTGGCTTGTAAATTAATTCGTAGAAGCTATCCTTGGTGTTAATCCATTTAGTTAAGTCTGCTAACTAAGTACTATAAGATGCTCTTCGAAGTAAGTTCCAGCTGTCAATGTGTTGTATGGCCACTTTCCAGATTCTGAAGTTTTATTTGATTAAGCTAGGTCTCCTAAGATAATACTAGATAAACCCATCTCACTTTTCTCATCAAGCCCCGTGGACCTTGTCGTTTGTTTGCACTTTTCGCTTTTAGAAACACTGAATAGTAGTCTCTTCAGTTCGTACTCACCTTTTAACTCGGAATTGCTGGGAATGCACAGGCAGCATCTCTTCTTTTATCTTGTCTTCTTCTATCAAGTTTCATATACAGAGAAAACTTCAGTGTCACACTCCTGAAATTCTGGTCCTATATTATCTGCTCAGCTTTATCACGTTCTTTTGAAAGCATCTAGCTCTGCCTTTCCGTTTGATTCTCCAAAAGGGCAGCTTCCTCCTCTTGCCATGCTATGTTTGGAAGCTCTGCCGCAACAATTTGTAATGTTTCGTTCCTCCTATGACTTGTTTCTTCTACATCTGCACAATGAATAATAATCATCGCATCATCGTCTATTTGTGATGGTATTGAACTAATTGCATGTTGTCACCTTCTCTGTTGTGATGAGAAAGGAACTGGAAGAAGGTTCTGACACCTGCACTGGAGATTCTGACACTGGAGTTACAAAAGCTTCCCCTGATCTTTTTGTGTAAATAATGGCCTCTATTTCCGGCTGAAGTGAGTCCAATTGGGTTCTTGAATTATCTTCATTGAGAGCCCATTCTCTGTGCTTGCTGTTCGAAATAGCGATCACCACAACGTGGCCCAAGTTTTTCTTCTGCTTGTCTTTGTTAATATTGAGCTCAAGACAAATTGGGCACAATTCATTATGAGTTGTAACTAGTGTTTCACTTGTATGTTTCCAGCATCTGGTCACTAAATCAGAATGGCGCCATTTGAAATTCAAATTACACTCGGTACTTTCCACGTGATTAATCCCATCTATCTAACCGAAGGTCCAACCAAAGCATCCGTTTGTCTGCAATTGTTATCTGTGAGAATCCAGTAGGTTCTGGTTTTGCAAGTAATTCAGTCCATATTGGGACCTTGTATATGAAATTTTCTATTTCCATCTCTATTTGTCTCGGTATTTTATCTGCTGGGTCCTCTAACGCTGATCTGGGCCTATCAGAGGTGGTTTCTAAGCAATATTTCCTCTTGTCTTTGTCGCCATCCTCCGCACCCATTCAGGTGAGGATACTTTTATCTGCAGTTGCCTTCATGATACTTTTGATCATAGATGGAGTAGACGACCTTTTATCTATTCAACACCCATTCAGGTTCAACTTCTGCTAGAGCACACCCTGATGTCCGAGTCTACCACTTGAGTTTCGAACGATTTGTTTTTCCATTTCCACTCCCCCATCATAAAGTGTTAGGCTTCTTTTAGAACGAAATTCAAATAAAAATTGACAGCCATTATTCATAAACTTGAATGCCTGTTGGAGAGTGCCTTTTCTTATGAATTCATCTTCTCACATCTGAACATGTTGGTACCTCTGTTATCTCACCGGCAAATTTGCCTACAGTGCATCTTCCCAGAAGGTCCTCTGATGGATCAATGCTTCTCTGGTTTTAATTCTGTTGTCCTCCTCCTGTACATGACTAAGCTTGGGCACTTTAGAAAGTCACCTGATCTTCTTTACAGCATCAGCACATTTGCTCTGCAAGTTAGGGAAATGGGCTCTGATGGAGGAGAATTGCACCCCTTTGATCACCTGAAGAGATTTTTAGCAGAATTGTCATAATTTTTACCCTGAAGATTGAACCATCTTTATACATGAATTTTTAATTTTGTTGGCCAGTTCGTCCCATCCGCCTCGCTTGTAACTTCTTGAAGTATGAGAAATGATCTTCTCGATCCTTATAATGCCACAATACTAAAAAACCTCCCATATTTGTTAAACTTATGGGAGCAGAAATATGCATATGCTAGTTTCCTTGAACTTCCATTTCCTGAGTACGTTGCCATGGCCTACCAAAGCCAAGTGGAAGAACCAGGGGATCACCTTTCTGCTGACATTCATTCTGCTCATTAATTTATCCTGTGCCCACCCGCTTGTACCAAATTTCTGACTTGGACTGGCTCCGCGTGATGTCATAAGACTAGTGACCTGCAATGAACCATTAATGAATTAAATATTACCCAATCACTTGAGTTGAATGATTAATAGAAAACGAAGGCTTCGGTTGAGTTTGAATTAGAGAGAACGTTGAGTTACCTTTCTCTCTTTAGCCTATATACTTTACTTGCGGACCTCCTTGAATCGATACGACTTGATGGTCTTGAATACAGTGAAGCTTGAAACCTTTTTTCTAGGTAGATTCCTTCTAATTTGTATGAAATTTTATGCCAAATGGTTAGGCTATCAATCCTCTGGAGCTTGCGATGGAAGCACTCAAAGAAATTCAGTCCCGTTTCTATCTAGATTTCCCTGCCCATCCCAAAGAGCAAGTTTATGAATTTGCTACACCATCGACGATGAAACCAACTCAGTGGTTTTGTAAGTTCTCAAGTCTTTGTAGGATGAACTTGAAAATGTTGAGCATATTTTCTCCAGTTGCTTTTATGTGCTAAATTATTTTCTCTACAGATCCTGGGGGTGGAATCAACCAAATTCCTGCTGAGTGCACTGTTTCTGGAGATGTTAGGTAAGTTTCTTTGTCACGGCCTCCTTTAGATCGTTCATCGATGAGGATATTTAACCATATCTATTTCTTTGCAGATTGACTCCATTTTACAGGTATGTGTTTTGCTCTCTATTATTCCTTTTCAGTTCTTGATAAAGAAGATTAATTTGTTAAGAAATATCATAGTAGTCTCATACCTTATTACACTTCACTTTCTGCTTTTTACTTGTTTTTATCTGCAATTTTTGTTATATCTCATTTCTACGAGTCTTTTTTTCAATTTCTGCAAAATCAAGAACTTTTCAGCTTGTATTTCGAAACAAGAAATGAACAGACGAATCTTTCGAAGGTAGTAGGATTTTTAACAATGCACCCTTATTCAGTGTATCAGATGCTATGAAGAAATTACAAGAATATGTTGATGATATAAATGCCAACATTGACAAACTTGATTGTCGAGGCCCTGTTTCAAAATATGTCCTGCCAGATGAGAACTTAAGGGGCAGGTATGTTATAGCTTCTTTGACAAAATGAGAAATCATATTGCTTGGAGTTGTCCATAAAAGCTAGAGCTCAAGTAATTACTTCCTTAGTTTATCTTATTAGTTTTTCTTTCTTTTAATTGTTTGTTAGCAATTAATGTGCCGTATTAATCCACCAGAATCACTATAAGTTTTGATGAAGCTTCGTCTGGAGTTGCTTGTGATCTCAATTCTCGGGGCTTTCATGTGCTATGCAAAGCTACTGAAGAGGAAGTTGGCCATGTAAAACCATATTCTATAACTGGTACTTTGCCATTGATAAGAGATCTGCAGGTGAATAACTTCTTTCAGATTTACTTGTTTGGCCATATAGAAACTCGAATTTTCAGTATCTTATTCATTCTTTGTGTGGCAGGACGAGGGTTTTGATGTTCAAACTTGTGGCTACGGTACAATTTCCATTTTTGTAGTTTCATCATTCTTCTTTCCCGTTGTTAGACATAATTCTGAACCAATAAGACATTACTATCAGGACTGAGTAGGTTTCTAGATATACAATGAAGATGTTACTTGCAACCATCAATTTGAACGCAAGCTTTGGTGACCAATCCTTCTGACATTTTCTGTTTGGAAGCACACTTTCGATTGGGTATTAGTTGGTGCAAACAAGCTTGAGGAGTAAATGTTTCAATGGTTATAATCTAGTAGTGCAGAAATTGACTGAACTGAATGCCTAAATAGGCAGGAGATGGGTGCATTTTAACATTATTCCTAATCCCATTTGGCTGGTCTGACCTTCTCTTCACCCTTTTTTGTCATTAGAGATAAGAATATCATGTAAGCTGGTAATGCATCCAGCATACGATTGTTAATCAGAGTTACCCTTCCCTCAAAAGAGACAAGTTCCCAAAATTGTTTGTTCCACCTTGATAGCTTTTTAAAATTTGCACCACCCTTTGCCATATCCCTTCAGATGTAGATTTAGTTCCTGATGGATTATCCAAATATATGCTTGGTACATAACATTATTGACCGGAAAGATGTGACTTTTTACCATATTCTTATAGACTGGATACAGATTAAAATTGCCCTCCAATGCTTTATCTATTCTCAATTCTGCATCACAAGAATCAAGGTATCGTCAGATGTCAGCACATAGAATCAATCTATCATCAGCTTAAGAATGTGAACTCTGCACATCATTTCCTACCCCTGCTCCAACTCATTTATGGAGCTCTGTGCAGTCTATTGCTAAGACGCTTCATTTGACTATTGGAATATGTATCATTTCTTTCCCAGAGTAGTTTGACTATGTTTATATTGATATCTGTAACATAATTGATATGTTTATATTGATATCTCTAACATAATTTCTTACTTTGACACAATTGCATTTCTTAAATGTACTGTTTGATTGTTCTTCTTGCTAATTGAGTCGAATAAACTTTTGTTCTAATCTGAACCTTTTGAAATGAATGACATGCAGGCTTAATGGCTACATACCATGCAAAGAATGAATATTGTCTACTGTCAGATATGTGCCAAGGTTACCGCGTCTTTGCAAGTGTCATCTCACAGCTAGAAGATAGATATGAGGTTTGATTACGTCATAATTCCGACTCAGAGAATGGTTGACAAGAATAAGGTTTGATATAATACATGAAATAGCTCTCACCGATAACTTCTGCTATAGTTATTTTTATATATTCTATAGTACTGCTGGTTCTATGTTGAATCTTTACTAATCTTTCAAAGTACTAGAGATGAAATTTAACTTCTATTTGATTTCAATTTTAGATTCTTAAAAGTAAATCCCGAGCATTACAATATCATTTGTTTGACTTTTGTATGATGTAATTGATTGATAAACAGTACATCACAGCCCATTAGAACAGAAAGAAACAATACATTCTAGGTGTCCATGAATGTGGCTTTAAACTGTTGTGAATGAGTCGGAAAAATGTTTCTTCTTGATTATAGGGATCTATATATGCTGCTTGACAAAAAGTTAATTCTGAAATGATACCAAAGCAACGATGTTTACCTCGAAATACGAGTAACAATTAAACTTGTAATGTGGTTATACGGATACGTAATCTGACTCAATACCAATTTGATAAATGACTAAATAAATAAATGAAGTGTTTAAGATAAATCAAACCAGTGTCGTTGCAAGCTACCGACCTCGATTGGGACAGGTTCGAGATCAAGCGTTAAGGACGATACGAATAATAAGAACATTAGTAAATTGAAAGCAAGTAAAAGTGCAGCGTATTGTTATTTCTCAGTAAGTGTGTTTACAAATGAACATGGTTCCTCTTTATATAGTAGAGGAATTCTAAATAAGGTATAACTCTAATTTCGGAAATAAAGTCCATGATTGGTATCAATAACCGTTAGCGGTTCTGTCAATCTCGAGATTCCCGCTGAGATTTGTGGTCGATTACCGATATCTTGTTATTCCTTTGCTCGGTGTTGGTCTTGCCCGATATAAGTTTCAAAATACATACTCTTTCATAGTTTGATGTGGAACGTGTGATACAATTACAACATTACTAGTTTGACTTTCCCCACATCAACATATCACCCACACCATGTTTACGAAGCCTCCATTAGATACAAAAGAGTACAATGATAGTGCCGGTAACAAGGCTCTGGCTATACCTCAAAACATGGTGATATAATGAACAAAAGATACTTGACCCAAAGTGAAGTGGGGCTCACCAAGTCAGCTAGGAAAAGAGTGTACTGCTATCACTGATCAGTGCTGCATGCTGTGGAACCACCTGCACCCATTAAAGATGCAGCGCTCCCGACAAAAATGACGTTAGTACTGTCGAATAGTACTAGAATATCGCTAAACACTTTCTCAAAGGAACAAGCAGTGATGCAAGTAAGGACAGTCATAGTATCAGTTAAAGCCTCAAACAATTACCAAATATCAATTACCAAGCCTCATGTGAGACATCACCCTTTTCTATCAATCATCCTGTTTCATCTTTGCACATCTCTTCATTTCATTGGCATTAATGATCACAATTGTATTATTTCTCTTGACACATTGGTCACGTTTCATATTTTACATTTCGCATTACATGATTCGTATTTCATGCTTCGTATTTCTTGCACACCTTTTTACTTTCAACCATCATCATGGACTTTCCAACAACAAGGCATTTCGTCTATAGGATATTCATCTATATATCACGAATATAGGATTTTAATCAACTAATCAATTACTTGGTTGCTTCATACTATTGTCACACTTAGATGGCATGCTTATAGGAATCAAGTATTATAAAAATAAATTCCAATTGTCAACCTCTAGAAATCCTGCATAAAAGATATTGTTACTCGTCTTAGACAGTGTGCCTATAAATCAGCGTCGTTAATCTTGGGCTTTCGAACAGTCTTATCACCTCACTGCATGAACAATGTAGATGTCATGCCTATAGGTTTATAATACCTTTAATCTCCAAATCAATTAGCCTAAAGCTGCAATGCTGCATGTACAATGCCAGAAATCAGAATCACCTAGAAACCATGCATATAGGACTTAACGACTATAATGCTTCTTAATCCTGAAACTGTCTACTGCATAATCTGCCGCGTGCATTCGCTGTTTATGTGCGGGGGTAAATGATAACTAGGGATTTGCACCTATTATTTACTCTCATTTTCTTAGGTTTTGAGGCAAAATTGCATTAAGATACTCCCGAAATCTAATGCAAGGTGTTTAAATTGCAGGATTTGAGTTGGATTGAAGATATTGACTAAAGATAACTCAAACAGGAGCAAAACTTGCACAGCCCAGGAACCCAGTAAAAGCGCTGAGAGCGTTATTATTCCGCAGCAGCGGAAGCCACTTCGCTGCAGCGGAATTCTGTTTGCTGCCCCGGTTCAAACTTCAGAGAGTTGGGTTTTAGGACCATTTTGAGCTGTTGTCCACGCCATTATTTCGTTGCAGCGCTGTCCTCGTCGCTGCAGCGTTGAACAAACTGCTAGGAGCGGAATTCAAAGATCAGAGAGTTGCCAACTTAGGCCATGCACAATAGCGCGGTCAGCGGTGAAATTCCGCTATCGCACTTTCATGTTCCGCTGTAGCGTTTCAGTTTTCCGCTGGGAGCGGAATGAAAGTTCAGAGAGGCAGCCAAATCCCAGAACGCGGCAACGCTTATTATTCCGTGGTAGCGGAACTCATTCCACTGGGGCGTCTAGAATTCCGCTGGGAGCGGAATCTCCGTAGGGGCAATTTTGTCCAGTATTTTCAGCCTTGTATAAATACTACTTTTTCTCATTTTTAGGTCATCAGACATTGTAGGGAGCTCGTGAATAGTGCCTTTTTACTGTTTTGCGTAATTTTAGCTTATATTCTACCATTATTCTTAGATTTTATCTTTGTAAACAAGTTCTATGGCTTTAATTTCATCTTCTATCTTAATTTCTCTATGAAAATGAGTAGCTAGACCCATAAGCTAGAGTTGTGACTCAACGCTAGTGTGGTAACTATTGAATCTTCTATTTTAGGATGAATTTGTGATTGAGTGTTTGATTTTTAGTCTATTTCATGCTTAATTCACTGAATTAGTGGTTGCAAACACGGATTCATGCCTTGTTGACTAGGGTTACTCTTGAGAAAGATGACCCAAGTCTAGGTAAAATAGGCTAATAAGGAATTGGGGTAAACTCAAGAGATTGATAGCCCCAATTAAAGGGTAAAAACTAGAGATAGTGATATCCGACTTGAGCCATTTCATTTGCTTTGTGGAAACACCCAATTGGGCTTGAGAAAGCCAATTCGGGCAAAGTCACCCAAGCTACCGAGAGGTATTGGGTGAGTAATTTAGTATGATGTTATGTCATATGCCCATGATTAACAAATCTATCCTAGATTTTAGACCCCGTTAGATAATCACCTAGGAGCAAGTTGCAACCCTAGCGCCTTTAAACATTTGATAAAAATCCCACAAAAATATTGTAGTTAGCTTAACAATAGTGATCTCTAGAACTAAACTTAGTATAGATACAAAACCATCTATGTTTAGAAGAGCAACTAAGAACAAGAAAAACTACTAAATCAGATAAAAACTCAACTCCCATTGCACAACTCCCTGTGGATATCGATCCCGACCCTATCGGGTAAAAGATGCTTCGACCTCTCCTTGCTACTTAATAGTGGTATATGTGGGTGTAGATCAGTTAACTTGAGCCTTTTATTGAATTTATGTGAATCTTATATGTGTTGAATGTGTGCTAGTTTTACCATTTTTGAGCATCCTAAGTAGAGTCTAGAACCACATAATAGTAGGTCCAAAGCCTCCTGAACCATAGGCAAGGGACGAGTAGTGCACGCGTAGGACACGACCTAGAATTGTATTAGAGCGCCTTTATGTAAACAACTTTAACATAGTAATCGGGTAGGAGGAGATGATAGTCTGCGCCCACTGAATAATACGAGCAACCCCTACCTTAAGGGATTCGCGAAGTATATTTATGTTGCACGGGGTGATCCTTTAGGCTAAAAAAATTAGGACCCTTCTTTCCTTTTATATGTTTATTGTTCACACTTAGTCATCGAATATAGACTAATCAAGTTGTACCTTGTAACCTCCAAAGACTTGTATAGTCTTGTTTTTGCCCGATTTCCTTTACAACTATTCACAATAGAACCTTTAAATTCTTTGTCTTCCTTCACTTATATGATCATTTAGGACAATTGTAATCCGATAATCCCACATAGTTTAAACTTCGGCCGGGATCCACAGTTGTGGACCTCGAAGAGTCCTAACAACTTCTCTTTAAGGTAATTTGAGCCCTACCCGATATTTGGTGACATAGACTAGTTAAATAGAATTATTTGCAAATAGGTGCCCTAACGCACCTTAAAAATCGTTAGGTGGAAACTCTCCTCTTTTAATACCCATTTAAATGAGTTGTCACATGTCGAAACCCGATTTCGAAAAAAAAAGGGCGCGACAAGCACTATTCCGGGGTTATTTTTACAAAAGTCAAACCTTGATCAACTCTCACAACGTAGGCTTCCAAACTAGGAACTAGGTGTTCCAAATTAATCCAAAACCTCACCGAAATTAAACCAACTATCCCCTCAAGTCACATAACAACAAATACATGTACAAGAAGCTTCAAAAGGGGAAACGAGGCTCAAATACACAAACGACCAGCCAGATCGTTACATAATGATGGTGATCGATGACGAAGAACAATAGTAAATAGAGAATTTTTATATTCATATAATTATAATTTATTCTTATTCGTTTTGAATTAAGTTATATTTTCATATTATGTGTAGTGCAACCAATATAATTATAATATTTTGCTATCATCCAAAAGTTATTCGATGAATTTATGAGTTGTTTATTTATTGAACTTTTATTATTGCGTAGATATGAAGGAAATAGTGATTTTGTAAAACCCTATCTATTGCAATCAAATAAACCAGATCATACTTTGATATGACTAATATTCTTTAATAATAGCCGTGTATCACGCGGATAATAATACTAGTTGAATAAAATAAAAGAGAATGAAATCTGGGCTTGACTTGCAGTAGGCCGAGCTGGCCACTAACTTGGCTCAGCTAGGGGGACTGGAACCCAATTTTTTTTTTTTTTTTTTTTTTTTTTTTTTTTGTGACATCTTTCCTACACCCCACATTTTTTCTTTCTTTGTTTTAATAGTACAACTCTGACTAGAGGTTAGCACATTAAAGACTAGATATTCCCTACACAAGGTAAGCCTCCTGTACCACAGTACCAGTACTAGAAGTAGGGATATATTAATGTGAAATATCCACTCCTCTCCTCTTCACAAATATGGAACGCTACTTACTTCATGAATATAAGTTTTATCACTGATGATATAAATATAAAAAAATATAAACAATCATGTCACTTAAAAGTGAGTTTTACTTTAAAAAAAGTTGATAACTTGCAATAGAAATGAATATTTTACTAGAATTGGTCAAATTACATTGAGCATGTAATTTGCTTTGCACAATTTCTCAATGGAAATGTTATCAAATTGATTTCCAATCTTTATTTTTTTCTTCTAATTTTATATTTCGAACAGCCTTCAGAAAAGTTAAGACTTGATTTCACCATTATGCCCTTCTCCTTTTTCTTTATCCCTCGGTCATATTATAAAAAATAAAAGCTGACTTTTCCCTCATGTTCTCTCCCCTCCTTTCTCTGTCTCTCGCTTTCTCCTCTCCAGTTCTTCAATCTTCTCTCTGTGTATTTCTTCAATGGATAAACCAGAAACCTCATTCAGCGAAGCCGAACCGGAACCTAGAACCGGTTCATCATCATCAACAACAATCATAACTCACCACTTAACGGTTCCGCCCGGTCTAACTCCACAAGAATTCCAAGAACTGAGTTCATCCGTCACTGAGTTCCCCTCTTACCGAGTCAACTCGGGCCAATGCTCTTCCCTACTTGCGCAGCGCATCCACGCGCCGGCAGCTACCGTCTGGACCGTGGTCCGCCGGTTCGATAAGCCCCAAACGTACAAGCACTTCATCAAGAGCTGTTCGCTAAGTGAAGACTTTCGTTTAGCAGTGGGGTCCACCCGCGACGTCAGCGTCATCTCTGGTTTACCGGCTGCTACCAGTACCGAACGGCTCGATATCTTGTACGATGACCGACACGTAACCGGGTTTAGTATCATTGGTGGTAACCACCGGCTGAGGAATTACCGGTCTGTTACGACGGTGCATGGATTCGAACGTGATGGGGAGATCTGGACCGTTGTTTTGGAATCTTACGTTGTTGATGTACCTGAAGGGAATACGGAGGAAGATACACGTCTTTTTGCTGATACTGTTGTCAAGTTGAACCTTCAGAAGTTGGCTACTGTAACAGAAACTTTGGCACGTGAAGCTGCTGCTGGTGATCATGATGGTGATGCGAGTCACAGGAGAATGATGTGAATAATCCAAATCACAAAAAGGAAAAGAAAAGAAGTTGTTCATTTTTTTTTCCTTTGTCAATGTTCTTGTTCTTTTTGGTTCTTTTTCTATTGCCTTTTGGGTTATTTTTTTAAAATGTCAAATGGATTCATGAAAAGAAAGAATTTTGGTTTATATGGTAACGCACAGAATCAAGAATCTTGAGATGAATGATATTGTTTGCGTTCTGTAACTTCATTTTCAGTGAAGGAAAAGGAAATGGTCTCTTCTTTTAACTTCAATTCCTGTTTTTCAAGAGTAGTACATTTCTTGTGGCATATTTGTTTTAGTTTGTCATCTTGATTGATTCACTTCTCCAGTTTTTTCAGTTATAGTTGTTTGTCCATTTGCACTCACCAATTATTTCCTCTTATATTAGCGTGTGTTTAAAGTTACTCTCTTAGCTATTTTTATCAGCCAATTACTTGTTAATATTCATATCAAAGCGAAATCTTACAGCGTCCTATTAAGTAGGCGTTTGGACATAAGAATCGTAAAATTCAAAAAAAATGGTAAAATTTTTTTTCAAGTGAAAATGGTATTTAAAATTTAGAGTTCTGTTTGGACATAAATTTCAGTTTGAGTTGTTTATAAGTTTTGTGAGTGATTTGAGTAAAAATTTTGAAATATAGCTTTTTGCCGTTTTTCAAATTTTCGAAAATTTCCAAAATGCATTTTTAAGTGAAATTTGAAAATTTTATGAACAAACGTTGATTTCGAAAAAAAGTAAATTTAGAAAAAAAAATCTTCCATCAAATTTTATGTCCAAACGACACTAAGTACCTTAGATTAGGCTAGCTAGTTTTTGTATAGTTTGGGGGGTGTTAAAATGGTAGTAATTCTTTTATTAGACTTCCACAACATCAATTCTACCTACGTTATATAAACATTGTACTAACAGTATTTGTGGAGAAACTGAGATTAGACTAATAAACGATGAAAAGAATCATAGAGAAAATTTAGAACATGATAATATGGAGGAAGAAATATATTAATATTAGAAGAAAATACATAAAGAGAAAATGTCAACCAATTCTTTTGATAAGTTTGGCTATTGCGGCAGCAACCTTAATTCGAATTGGTTTCAATCAAAACATTCAAAAAGGATTTTTTGTTTTAATATTAAAGGTTTGCTTTACCTGAATAATAGTTGCTTTATGCTACCAAATAGACGTGTTTTCTTCTATTAGAAAACGTGTTTAGAAATTTCCATTAGGGGAAAGAGAATTAATAATATTACCAAAAGAGATGTCAAATAGAGGCGGACCTACATAGGGGTTGACTGGCGGAGCTAGCGCTTCGGACGAATTCAGTAGTTATGGTCCAAGCTCTATATTTGTCTTTAAATATTTATTAAATATGTACAAATTATTAATTTACAACTCGGTAACTTAGAAGAAATAGAATCCCGAACCCATTAGCTTGACTCCGCCTCTAGGGATTGAGAGGTCACCGAAATCCGTTAGACTCTGAAAAATCATATATATCTATATCCATCTTTATTTATATCTATATCTATATCTATACTATATTAAAAGCACGAAGGCCCTTAGCGAAATATCGTTTGTCTTTTTTAACCTTTAAAAATAGATTATACATTGAATATAGTATAGTAGTTTAAATTACTTTCCTAATATTTGGACTTTAACAAATTATTAAAATTTTATTTATTAAGTTATTCTTCATTTGAAGTATGTATCAAATTCTAACGTTTAGGATTTAGTAAGAATACCGTAGGAAAAGGAAAACATGTTCAAGATTCTCTAATAAAGTAATATTAAATTTGTCTTGGATGATGAATTTTTTTGTTCTCGACGATAATGGTGTAACTGTGATGATCCAAGGGGTCATTTTATGAATTTAGACTCCGTTTTAGGCTTATTAGCTATAAAAAGATTAATTTTAACTACCTCAATTTGCGTGCGCAGTCCGGGCATGAAACTAGAAAGCTTTTATGTGAAAATATGAGAAATAGTAATTTCTAGAGTCAAAATTTGATTATAGTTGACTTTGGTCAATATTTTGAGCAAACGGACCCGGATCTGTGTTTCGACGATCCCAGGAGGTCCACAGTAAAATATGGGACTTGGGCGTATGCCCGGAAATGAATTCCGAGGTCCCAAGCCTTAGAAATCAATTTTTGAAAGAAATTATTTGCTAAATTATTAATGAAATAAAGAAAAGAAATCATGTTTGAAACCATTGGTATCGGGCTCGTATTTTGGTTCAGGAACTCGGTACAAATTTGTTATAGTATTGAATACTAACTGTGAAGTTTGGTGAGAATCGGAGTTTATTTGACGTGATTCGGACGTCCGGTTGAGAAATAGTGAAATTGAAGTGTTCTTGAGAAAAATGATGAGTTTTGAAGTTTAATTCATAGTTATACATATTATTTTCATGATGTTATCGCACGAGCAAGTCCGTATGATGCTTTTAGACTAGCGTGCATGTTTGGTTTAGAGTCCCGAGGGCTCGGGTGAGTTTCGAATATGTTTGGGTTGTGTTGCGCTCGTTCTTTCTTATGCTTCGACGTCGTTTCTTCAAGCATAAATGATATCATATTGAACAAATGAGCTCCTATTTCTGTTTTGAATAAAGTATTATATCTGTATCGTAATTACAGACCCGTAGCAAAAAGAATGGTTGAATTTAGAAATCGTGTGAGTATTTTATGGTCATTTTTTTAAGATTTCCAGATTTTACAGATTAATACGAAATTGCCACTGAAAGAATATTTAAAAATCAGCACTATTTGCAAATATTAAAACCTACATATCTCATTCATTATAAGGTCAAATTGAGTGATTCGAAATCCTAACTTGACTAGAATTTCACAAGGAATCCATTGGAGACATAAAAATAGAGTTTCGAGATCATTTGGTACGAGAAACAAGGCAGAATAGCTTGCAAAATAATAACAATATAAAACTAGGGTTTGTTCATTCGGTCATATTTTGAGTTTGGGAGTGTCACACCTCCTTTTTCACTACCCCGAGATTGATGAAGGGTAATAAGGGAGTTTTTCACTTTAAGTGACATTATTTGGATTTGGGATTTATTTTAGTTTTTTAGAGTCGCCACCCGGATTTTTGACGATGCTCCGGGACACCGTTTATTTTAAAAATCCCAAACCGTGGAAAATTAGACTCTGTTTTGATTTGTCTGCGACCAGAAATCGGAGTAAGAAATTCTGTTAACCCGGGAGAAGGTGTTAGGCATTCCCGAATTCCGTAGTTCTAGCATGGTCGCTTAACTATTATTATTTGGCCTAAACTATCTGATTATTTACGTGTTTTAGCCTATTGCATATTTAAACTCTTTGAAATTTAGCCGCTTTTGATAAGTATGAATTTATCTTGAAAACAAGTCACGAGAACGTGCACTCGTTTATGCTTTTGTATATGTTACAATTACGTCACATGAAATGCACCCGTAATTACAACACGTGATTTTATTATAATTTGAAGTTTGAAGACGGGGACATGAGTTGTCACATCCGAGTGTAGGTTACGTAGTCAAGACTATTGGTCATGACGGTTTTATAGTGCCTATTTGAGGCGATATTCGATTATTCTTTACGTGTTTTCTATTTGAAAGAGCCTTTTATTTTTTAAGATCGATTAAGACGCTTATGGATTTATCTTAGACAAGTCACGATGGCGTGCACTTGTTATTTTTGAACACATGGCAAACACGTCACATGAAATGCACCCGTAGTTGCTAATGCATATTTTACTTATTGTTTGCAGTTGAGGGTCGGGGGCATGAGTTGCCACTCCCGAGTGTAAGTTGTGGTAGTTTTGGGAATAATATCCTATTCTTTAACAAGTTTCAAACTAAAGGTATGGTTCTACCTAAAGATTGCCTAAAATGATGTTCAATAGCCTAAAGATAATATGTTTCGGGCTATGGTCATATGCCCCAAATTGCTTCAACTCTTTTGGCCAATCCTAATTACGACTAATTTATAGAGAGGTCACTAGTCTAGGAAATTCAGTTAAGTCTTGAGGATCTTTACTTTTCAGTTTGATTAGTAAACAGGAAACATGGTAAAAATGCATATTCATTCATACATACATTTACGAACATAACACAATAGGTTTTTTCCAGTTTTTCCGTTTTTAGACAACCTAAACATAAATCTAAATACTCATTAATTCTGAAATGAATTGGCAAGGCAAAGTCATGCTACTTCCAGAAATTTTATGATTTTAAACAAAGATCAAACCACAGGCAGTCTTATTAATTCTAAAACAATGATTCTTATCAATTTTAAACAGCCTAATCACAGGTTTGTTAAGGATCGAGTTCACATTTACACGTTGATTTCAGAAATTACGAAATGCAAAATGAACTGATAATAGCCTATTGATTTTAATCGCATTGAAACTCAACTGAAATTGAAATAATCATTTTTAAAAATCCAACAAGTGTTTATACATATTTCGCGTACGTTCTCTTATCAAGTATTTTCAGAACATAAATTCCGAATTTCAGAAAAATGAATCAAAGATGAAATTAAATGTACAGTCCGGTCTTAAGTTACACAATTCTGGAAATGAACACTAATGAATTACAACTTTGACTGCTACTGTCAATATACATTTTTGAAAGATAAAAATTTAAAATGACAATTCTAACTAAGTTATCCGACTTGAATCCTTTCGAAGCCATGCATTTGAGCCTTCATTTGTAATCTGTAAACACACCCTAATTAATTGAGTGTTGTACAACTACCAAAACCAAACTGACCATGAAGAGGTCAGTTTTAATTCCGATAGTGCTTGTGTTCAAACCATACTCTGGCAGAATTATTTGTGCACTTCCTCAGGGTGAATGTGACCATAAAAGGATCAACTCAACCCTGGATTTGTCATTTCCACACTTGGGACCTTCAGTCCATATTAATTCCTTAACTTGATTATTTAGGCATCTTAAGAGGATAAATCTGATAAATAAAGGATTTCAGATTCTTTCCTCTAGTGAGCCTTTGATTATCCACTTTACATCCTTTGAATGGACAATTTCAGCAAGTTACATAACTGCTTATGCACTGTTATGAGACGAATTTGACTATCAAAGAGTCAATTTCACCTACCTTAGTGCTAACATTAACATAATTCTAACTATATAGCACTTTAATTATCTAGGGATTTGTAGGGGATGAATTTGACCATTCAAGGGTTCAAATTCCTCACCTTAATGCCCTTCTTAACTACATACTTTATACCCTTTAAAGGGTGAATTTCAGCCATTTATACTGCTGTTTTGTGCACTATTATGGGGTGAATTTGACTATCAACAAGTCAAACTCATCGACCCTAGTGCTAATACTAACCTATCTAGAGACTTTCTTGTTGAATCTCTCCATTGATCAAAAGATACTCAATTGAAAGTATATTTTTGCACACTTATAGAGGAAAAGAATCTGACCATAAGGAGGTCAGATTCAACACCCTAGTGCAATCTGTCCTATTGTTCAGAATTGTGAATATTAACTATACATTTATTCAACAACATACACCAGCCAATAAATACCAACATCACAACAGCATGCATCACACTCACAAGTTCATTATCAGACTAATAAATATCCATACAGTCACATTTATATGAAACAAAAGAAGGAACTTCATTTATCAAGAACAAATAGCTTTGTACAATGAGTAACAGGTGAAGAGAATCTCATTAAGAGTAGATGGACTGATACATACCTTTTGCAAAGAGGAAAAATAGCAAAGAAAAGGGACTTGACCAAATAAAGGTCAAGTACAAGCAAGATCAGCAGAAGGAAAAGACTCCACAGCAGCAAACAACTCCAAAGAAGATATCCCAAAAAAAAAAACTTTTTGAAAACCCAAAACCAGAGCTGAAAGTCCAAATAGAACCCAGAAATGAGAAAATTCCACCCCAAAACCTTGAAGAGTTCTTGAAGGAATAAACATATTTTTCCTCTTATCTTGGAATGATTTTGACCTTTTTTATGTTTTTAGAATGTTTTAACAGCTAAAAGAGTCTTCTCAGAGTGTCCAGGAACCTCTTTTAACTAAAGGGAGGGGTCTATTTATAAGATATTTGGGAATGGGATATTCTTTGGAATATTCCCTATCCAAAAGCTGAAAAATAGTACATAGGGCAGCTGTCAACCTTCTCTTTGGGACAACTGCCCCTATTCTAGAATTTTCTTACCCATTAAAAGACCTTTCTACCCTTAAAATTCTGATTTCCTAATCTATATTACCTATTGTACCTCTTGGAGCCCCTGAATTTACCATTAAGTAACCAGGGTTACTCACTTGGGTTACTTTTTTGTTAGCTAACATTGGTTAGGATCATTTTAGTTAGCTAAGACTAATGTGTGTTATTAGCTTAGTCCTAGTTTAATTAACTTAATTAATCAACTTGACTTCTTAAACTTAGGGTGGTTGACTCATGTTAATTGGTCAAACCTACTTTATTACCTTTAACTAGGATTTAAGCTTAGTCTAATTCAGGGTGCTAAATTAGTTTATTGAAGTGATTCTTGGTCTTAGTTAATTATATCAGTAACCAAAATCTTAAGGAAGTTAGGAGCCTAATTAACTAATCAATTAATCTAGGTGAATGATTAATCTTTAGACTATACAAAAATCAAAAGACGAGTTGAGGTAATTATCTAATCAGGCTTTGAAAATAATTCAGTAGTAAACTAAAAATCAGAAAACAAGTCAGGGAATCAACTAATCTGGGATAAGGGAGTATACTCAAGGAAAAATAGTGAAGAAAAGCATGAATCAACTAAACTAACTGCTCGTAATCAAATTTAATAGAAAAAATAGGCAAGAAGACCTAATTAAGTAATGAGTAACAGAGTCCTAATTATCAATTGACAAGAACAACTAACCCTAAACATGGCTACCACATAATCAGAGCATGCATTTAATAGCTAAACTAAACTGAAAACAGTGACCTAAAAGCATGAACAAAACAGTGATACACATATATGACTCTACTTGGAGGATTAATTTGATGAGTTAATTCTTAGAAGTTAAATCGATAAAAGAACTGACATATACAGATGAGTAATATGAGAACAAGGACTGACAATACTGATTTTAAGTGGAAAAGAAAACAAAACAAGAGAAAAGAAAACAAATAGGAAAAGAAAGAGGAGGAGAATACCAGTGATGGCGTTTTGGACGGATTCCGGCGACTTGCCGGAACTTGGCCGGACTCCGGCGACCTCCAAAAGTGACCCTTACTCACATGAATCGACGACTCTTGTCAAGAGCCATCGACTCATGTGAGTTTGAGTCACAGAGCCGCTTGGAATTGTTGTTAGCACGATTCATGGTCCCGTCAATTTCCAGATCTGGAATTACTCGTAACTGGGTAGTTGGTTGGGGAAATCAGTGTTGGGACGGGGTTGAGGAGACCATGGGGACACCTGGTGTAATTTTGGGGTCAATTGGAGGAGCTCCGCCGCGGGAGGCGATTTCCGGCCGGCGGAGCACAGCGGGGGAAGGGTGGAACTACGGTGGTCCGATGGTGGGGAGGCTGGTCTCTAAAGGGAGAAGGGAGAGAGATGAAGG
>MDKH01172352.1:0-11650 GCA_005239495.1 Nicotiana undulata
AGATCACGAGACTCAGCTCAAAATACCTCTCAGTATTTCAAAACAGTGTGATAACAGAGATAACAACAACATATATAAAGCATGACTGAGTTCATAAGTTTTCTACCAAAAATAGTGTGAGAATAGTGGAAAATTACCCCTAAGGGTCTAAACAGGTCGGCACAAGGCCCCAAATATGGATACAACCCATAATGAATATTGGTCTCTAAAATACTGGATATTATAAGGTTTCAAATCAAACACGCAGCTTAGAAGTTGCTACGGGACGGATCAAGTCACAATTCCTATCGGTGCATGCCCACATGCTCGTCACCTAGAATGTGCGTCACCTCATTTATCAAAACAATACGAAATACCTGGGTTTCATACGCGCAGGTCTAGAGTTACAATCGTTACTTACCTCAAACCGGTCCAAAAACTATTCCGCGATTCTCTTGCCCCTCGAATCGGCTCCCAAATGCTCCGAGTCTATCAAAATCAGATTAATAACATCAAAATATGCTAGGGAGACGAAACTCATTCAAAAATTATCAAAATTAGGCACAAATCCCGAAATTGGCCAAACTCGACCCCCGGGCCCACGTCTTGAATTTCGATAAAAATCACAAAAACAGAATCCTCATTCTCCCACGATTTTATACATACCAAGAACATCCAAATCGGACCACAATTTCCCCTTCAATCCCTCAATCAAAGTCTCAATTTTGCCAAGCCCTAACCCCCAATTTAACACTGATTTTCCTACAAGTTCACCCTAAATCAGTCCAAAAATTACATAGGGATGAGTTTTAGGTTCAAATATCTTACCTCATCGAAGAACTCTCGATTTCCCTCTTCAAAAACCCTTCAAAAGCTTCAAACCCGTGCAACAATGGAGGATAATTGACCAAAATCCGCTAAGGTTCCTATATATATGTTCTGCCCAGGGATTTCTGCACCTACGACGAATTTTTCGCACCTGCGAGAATCTCTTAAAAGCCAAAATTCCGCACATGCGATACAAATTCCGCACCTGCGATTCCGCATGTGCGGCCCCACTTCCACATCTCCAATTTCTCACTGGTCCACCCAAATCCCGCATCTGCGACTTCATGTACGCTTCTGCAGGCTCGCACCTGCGGTCCCCTATCCGCAGGTGCGGAAACATCACAAGACTTCACACCAGCAACCATTTCACTCTTAAAAACTCCCTGATGGCCATCCGAAATCACCCCGAGCCCCTCAGAGCCCCAACTAACAATACAAACAAGTCATAAATGATCACCCGGACTTAGTCGCACCCTCAGAACACCCAAAATAACATCAAAACACTGAATTCACCTCGGATTCAAGCCTATGAACTTAGAAATTTCAAACTTTCGCCAAAGATGCTGAAATCGTCCAAAACAAGTGCGATTGACCTGGAAATTTACACACACGTCCAAAATGACACAACGAACCTGCTCAAACTTCCAGAATTCCATTCCGTCCCAGATAGCCTATTTTTCACTGACGACCGAAAATCGCCAAAAACTCCATTTTGCCAATTCAAGCCTAATTCTACATCGGACCTCAAAACCACATTCCGAACACACTCCTAAGTCCCAAATAACCTAACAAAGCTATCCGAGCCAAAAAATCTACATTCTGAGGCCGTTTACCAATAAATCAACTCCCAGTTGTCTTTTCCAGCTATTAGGCCAATTTAAGAGACTAAGTGTCTATATTCTCACCGCGACCACTTCGAACCCCAAACCAACCGACCCCAACACATCATAAACAAACTAAGCAATGCATGGCAAGGCAGAAACAGGAATAACGGGGTTAATTTCACAGAACGACCGACCAGATCGTTACATGGGGTTTAGCAATCTTGGATCATTATTTAATGTTAAATTATATGACCACCTCAGATAAATTTGAAGTTTCTAAAGAAAGTATATATGCCTATGAAAAAGGTCCAATATTACCTCTCAAATTTGCGAAATATTTACTTTTGCTTCAATATAATAATTTGATTGATATTTCTGTTATAAAACCTATAGTAATTGTAAATGTCCACTACTCTGTCACGACCCGAATTACACTCCGAACGGTCTCGTGATGGCACCTAGTCTCTACGACTAGGTAAGCCTAAAACTTGCAGGTAAATAAAAGCAATATAATAACTGAAATAGAAAAGGAGAAGAAGACACTTAATCAGCCACTCGGCTAAAATGTCACGATAGTCAAAAGCTCTGTACTAAATGTAGCTCTATACAAAGAAATAACAAAAATACGTAAGTCATCTATGCCTATGCTAGAATAGAAGGGGACTCGTGGGATTCTGCTGACACGGCAGAATTACCTCGTGGTCTCCTCGAAGCTGCTAGTGATACTCCTAACCACGATACAGGGTATTGGTACCTGGATCTGCGCATGGAAAACATAGGCAGGAAAGGGCATGAGTACTCCACAATTGGTACCCAGTAAGTGCCAAGCCTAACCCAGTCAAGTAGTGATGAGGTCAGGTTAAGGCTCTACTGGACTTTTATAGTAAAACAGTTTAAAAGTTGAACTGTGAAATATAGCAAACTAAGGCAAAAGAAGTAGAAACGGTAAGCTGAAAGAAATAGTAAAAAGGGAGCCCTCGGCTCAGCGCAACATATCTCACAGTGGCAAATATGCAATGCAATACAAGGGGAAAGCTCCCGGAATCTCGTCTGTAGCCCCAATTTAAATATGCGATGCAGTACAGGGGGAAAGCTCCCGGAATCACATCCGTAGTCCCAATTTAAATATGCAATGCGAATGAATACCGGATGTAGTTTATCTAACAACGCAGGGAAAAATAGCAGGCAATAATACGGATAAAACTACCTAAACATTGTGCACATAGTGACAATTAAGGGAAAACTCAAGTAAACAGGTAGACAGGCTTCTCCCTAAGCTAAATAACTCAGTTAGTGCAAGAAACAATGAAATAGGAATGAAAATGATTTATCTCATGGAGGAAAAATGGAGTTCTAGCAACAATGACTCGTATACGTACTCGTCACCTCACGTATGCGGCGCCCAAGCAACAAAACAATATCAAAACAACCTAAGGGGAAATCCCCAACACATAGTTAGGCAAGCCACTTACCTCGACTGCGCTACTCAACTCAAAATCACGCTCTTGCCACGAGTATCCGACTCCGGGTGGTCCAAATCTAGTTAATTTGATTGCATAAAGTAAATATCAACTCAAGGAACCAAAATAGCTAATAAGTTCGAAGCTAATACACGAAATTAGGAAATTTGCCTAAAAAGTCCCTCGGTCCCACGTCTCGGAAACAGATAAATATCATAAATTCCAAATGCCCATTCACTCACGAACTCACTCGAACAAGAATCATCAAAATCCGACGTCTAAATCTACCTAAATCCTCAAATTTCTACTTGGGGAATCTTCATCCCATTTTCATGATTTTTCACCCAAATTCATTGATTAGATTGAGGAAATTGCTAGAGGTTAATGATATACAAGTGAATTAAGGTTAGAACATGTTACCTATGAATCTCCTCTTCGAAACCCACTGAAAATGGCCAAAACCCGAGCTCTAAATCGTTTTAGGAGATATGAATTTCAAACCCTCAGATTTTTGTATAAACAACCCAGGGATTTCGCACCTGCGACTCTTGGACCGCACGTGCAGTGCCGCACCTGCGGAAAAACCATCGCAGGTGCGGAAACTCACTTAATAGGGATGGGGCCGCACCTGCGGAACCCAGACCGCACCTGCGACCACTGACAGCCTCTGACTTACTCCCGTATCTGCGCAACACCGCACCTGCGTGTCTGCACCTGCGGTTCCCCGTCCGCAGGTGCAAAACACCAGAACCATCAATGGTTCAGCTGTGTTCCAAGTTCCAAAATCACCCGTTCAGCATCCGAAACATCCTCGAGATCCCCGGGACCTCAACCAAACTTACCAACCAGTCCTAATACTTTATTCAAACTTAGTCGAGCCTTCAAAACACATATCATAACATCAAAATCATCAATTATGCATGGATTTAAGCCTAAGAACTTATGAAATTTCCAAAATTCACATCCGATGCCGAAACACGCCAAAACTCATCCAAATGGCCGAAATCGCCAAAATTCCAACCTTCGCCAATTCAAGCCTAAATCTACTACAGACCTCGAAAACATATTCCGAACATGCTCCTAACCCCGAAATCACCAAACGGAGCTAACGGAGTCGACATAATTCCATTCTGGATCCGTCTTCACACAATTCCAACTATGGCCCGTTTTCTAAAGCCTAAACTCACATATAAGGACTATGTGTCAAAAAACTCTCCGAATTTCACCACTCAACGTTCCGACAAGTCCCAAAAGAATAAATGGACATGGGGAAAATAGTTATTAGGGGATCGGGGCACTAACTCTCAAAATGACCGACCGGGTCGTTACATTCTCCCCCTGTTAAGAAAATCGTTTGTCCTCGAACGAGTATAGAGACATACCTGAAGCTGCGAAAAGGTGAGGGTACTACCTGCGCATATCCTGCTCGGTCTCCCAAGTTGCCTCCTCGATCGGATGACCCCTCCACTACACCTTCATTGATGTGATATCCTTTGACCTGAGCTTTCTGACCTGCCTATCCAATATAGTTACAGGTTCCTCAACATATGATAGATCTTTGTCCAACTGGACTGAACTAAAATCCAAAACATGAGTCGGGTCACCGTGATACTTCCGGAGCATAGAGACGTGGAATACCGGATGAACACCTGCTAGGCTGGGAGGCAAGGCCAACTCATAAGAAACCTCCCCAACCCGCTGAAATACCTCAAAAGGTCCAATAAATCTCTGACTCAGCTTACCCTTCTTCCCGAACCTCATGACGCCCTTCATAGGCGATACCCGAAGAAAAAACTAGTCACCAGCCATAAATGCCAAATCACGAACCTTCCGGTCCGCATAACTCTTCTGCCTGGACTGAGCTGTGCGAAGCCTCTCCTGAATCACCTTCACCTTGTCCAGGGCATCCTGGACAAAATCTATACCCAACAATCGGGTCTCGCCCGGCTCAAACCATCCCACTGGAGACCTACACACCTACCATACAAATCCTCATACGGCGCCATCTAAATGCTGGACTGGTAACTATTATTATCAGCAAACTCTGCAAGTGGAAAGTATCGGTCCCATGACCCTCCAAAATCCATCACACAGGCACGGAGCATATCCTTAGGAATCTGAATCGTGCGCTCGGACTGCCTGTCCGTCTGAGGGTGAAAGGCTGTACTTAACTCCACTCTAGTGCCTAGCTCCTGCTGAACGACTCTCCATAACCATGAAGTGAACTGTGTACCTCTGTCTGAAATGATAGATACTGGAATACCGTGGAGGCGAACAATCTCTCTTATATAAATCTCAGCCAACCTCTCGGAGGAATATGTAGTCAACACTAGAATGAAATGGGCTGATTTGATCAGCCGATCCAGAATCACCCAAATAGCATCATACTTACTCAAAGTCCGAGGAAGTCCAACCACAAAGTCCATGGTGATCCGCTCCCACTTCCACTCTGGAAGCTCAATCTGCTAAAGTAACCCTCCCGGTCTCTGATGCTCACACTTGACTTGCTTACAGTTGAGACACTTCGATACAAACTCCACTATATCCTTTTTCATCCTTCGCCACCAATAGTGCTGTCTCAGGTCCTGTACATCTTTGCGGTACCCGGGTGGATGGAATACCGCGAACTATGGGCCTCCTTAAGAATAGACTCCTAAAGCCCATCTACATTGGGCACATAGACGACCCTACATCCTCATCACGCCGTCATCACCAATAGTCACATCCCTAGAATCACCCCGCCGAACTCTATCCTGAAGAGCCAACAAGGTTGGGATCATCATACTGGCGCTCTCTAATACGGTCATAAAGGGAAGATCGATCAACCACACAAGAAAATACCCAACAAGGCTTAGAAAGATTCAACCTCACGAACTGACGGGCTAAGGACTGAACATCTAAGGCTAAGGGCCTCTCAGCTGCACGAAGATATGCCAAACTCCCCAAATCTCCGCCCGGCGACTCAAGGCGTCGGCCACCACATTGGCCTTCCCCGGGTGGTATAAAATAGTGATGTCATAATCCTTGAGTAACTCCAACCACCTACGCTGGCGAAAATTGAGGTACTTCTGCTTGAATATGTGCTGCAAACTCCGGTGATTAGTGAAAATCTCACAGGGAACACTATATAGATAATGACGCTATATCTTCAGGACGTGAACAATCGCTGCCAACTCGAGATCATGAACTGGATAGTTCTTCTCATGCACCTTCAATTGCCTGGAAGCGTTGGCTATCACCCTTCTATCCTACATTAACACTGCCCCAAGGCCAATCCTCGAAGCATCACAATAGACTATATAGGATCCAGAACCTGTAGGCAATACCAATACTGGAGCTGTAGTCAGGGCTATCTTGAGCTTTTGAAAGCTCTCCTCGCACTCCTTAGACCACCTAAACGGTGCACCCTTGTGGGTCAGTCTGGTCATAGGTGCAACAATGGATGAAAATCCCTCCACAAAATGGCGATAGTACCCAGCCAAACTGAGGAAACTGCGGATATCGGTAGCTGAAGACGGTCTAGGCCAACTGTGCACTGCCTCCACCTTCTTTGGATCTACCTTGATCCCATCACAAGACACCACATGGCCTAAGAATGCCACAGAATCAAGCCAAAATTCACACTTAGAAAATTTGGCATACATTTTCTTCTCCCTCAAAGTCTGAAGCGCCATCCTCAAATGCTGCTCATGGTCCTCTTGGGACCTAGAATATACCAAGATGTCATCAATGAACACGATGACGAAGGAATCAAGATAAGGCCGAAATACACTGTGCATCAGGTGCATAAAGGCTGCTGGGGCATTGGTCATCCCAAATGACATAACAAGGAACTCATAGTGTCCATATCTGGTCCTGAAGGAAGTCTTCGGGATGTCTGGTTCCCGAATCTTCAACTGATGATAGCCCGAAAATAGGTCAATCTTGGAGATCACTCTAGCACACTGTAACTGGTCAAATAAATCATCAATGCGAGGTAATGGGTACATGTTCTTCAATGTAACCTTATTCAGCTGCCGGTAATCAATATACATACGCATCGAACCATCCTTTTTCTTCACAAATAATACCGGAGCACCCCAAGGTGAAACACTGGTCATGATGAAACCCTTATCAAGCAACTCCTGTAACTGCTCCTTCAACTCCTTCAACTCAGGAGGAGCCATACGATAGAGAGGAATGGAAATGGGATTGAGTGCCCGACAACAAGTCAATGCCGAAATCAATATCTCTGTCGGGCGACACACCCGGAAGATTAGCTAGAAAAACATCGGGGTAGTTCCACACAACCAGAACTGACCCAACTGAAAGGGTATCAACACTAACATCTATCACATAGGCTATATATGCATCACACCTTTTCTCCACCATCCACTAAGCCTTGAAGGAAATGACTCGGCGTGGAGTATACTCTAAGGAAGCTCTCCACTCTAACCTCGGTAAACCTGGCATAGCCAGCGTCACGGTCTTGGCGTGACAATCAAGAATAGCATAGTGAAGCGACAACCAGTCCATGACCAATATAAAATCGAAATCTACCATACTGAGTAATAATAGATCAGATCTGGTCTGAAAACCATTGATAACAATCAAACACCACCGATATACGCGGTCCACAACAAGAGAATCTCCTACGGGAGTAGAAGCATATACGGGGGAACTCAAAGAATCCCGAGATATCCCCAGGTGTGAAGAAAAATTAGAAGACACATATGAATATATAGAGCCTGGATCAATTAATACCGATGCATCCCTATGACAAATAGGGACAATACTTTTGATTACCAAATCTGAAGCAACGACGTCTGAACGGGCTGAAAGAGCATAATAAATGTCCCGGCCTCCCTCTCTAGGGCGACCTCGACCTCCCCGACCTTGACCTCGAGTAGTCTGAGAAGGTGGGGTAGCAGCTGGGGCTGGAAGAATAGCTGGAGGACCCGGTGGAGCACGTGGGGCCTGATAAGACTGAGATGGTGCACCCCTCCTAGATCTGGGGCAATCTCTGATCATGTGGCGAGGGTCACCACACTCAAAACAACCCCTCGGAGGACGTGGCGACTAGTGCTGACTCTGAATTGGCCTGCTGGATTGGCCGCTGAAAGCACCTCGAACATGAGGCAGATAAGATACTGGTGGCGCATAATAAGGCTCCTAAGGTCTAGGAGGAGCTGAAATACCACTAGATGCAGGAAGAGATGAATGAATAGGGCGACTTACAAAACCCCTGTCATAGCGTGCTGCTGGTGCACGAACTCCCAAAAAATGACCAGTCTCTCGAGACCTTTTGTCCTCTCTCTCCTCCCTCTCCCGGGATAGCATACTCTCAATCCTCCGGGAAATACTCACGACCTGCTGGTAAGGGATATCTGTCTCCAACTCCCTGGCCATACTGGTCCGAATACTGGGGTGAAGTCCCTCAATGAAGCGTCGAACCCTCTCTCTGATAGTGGCAACCAGGGCCGGTGCATGGCGAGCCAAGTCACTGAAATGAACTGCATACTCTAACACAATCATGGTACTCTGGCGTAACTGCTCAAACTCTGCACGTCAAGCATCCCTAAGGCTCTAAGGGACAAACTCAAGTGAGAACATCTCGGATAACTGAGCCCAAGTAAGTGAAGCTGCCTCGTCCAGACTACTCAACTCATAGGCACGCCACCACTGATAAGCCGCTCCCCTCAGCTGGAAAACGGTGAAAGAAACCCCACCCGTATCCACAATACCCATAGTGCGGAGAATGCGATGACACTCGTCAAGAAAACCTAGAGCGTCATCTGAAGCTAGTCCACTGAAAAACAGGTCAGTGGTACTTCTTGTACCTCTCAAGTCTGAGATGCTCTACCTCAGAAACAACTACCCCGGTATCATGCTGAGCTGGAGCCGCTAGGGGCATATGAATATACTCTAGAACCTGCCCAATATGGAACCTCTGCTTAGGAGTACGGGCTGTAGGAGTCTGTGCCCCTCCCCCGGCCTGGGATATTGCTGGAGCTATCGGGAGTAGTCCTGCCTGAGACAGAGGTCAGAAGGCGCTCATGAACTGAGCTAAAGTCTCCTGGAGGGCTGGAGTAATAATAGGGACATCCTGTGCCCCTCCAACTGTAGCTACTGGGGGCTCCTCCGTCTCTGATCTCGCCGATGCTCGGGCTACACCGCATGCTCGTCCTCTACCCCGGCCCCTGCCACTGGTGGCTTTGGATGGGGGCTCCTCCGTCTCTGCTCTCGCCGATGCTCGGGCTGCATCGCATGCTCGTCCTCTACCCCGACCCCTACCTCTGGTGGCTCGGATGGAGGCTCGGGTGCCTGGTCGTCAGTACGCTCGGTACATGTACGCACCATCTGTGAGCAAGAGTAGAATAGAGTTTTAGAACTTTGATGACAATAACTATCACAACAAGAAATTCCAAAGAGTATGATTGTTCTTAACAGCTACATAGCCTCTAGAAGATATATACAGACGTCTCTGCATCGATCCGCGAGACACTAATAAACCGGCTTGTGACTTGTGACTCCTATGAACCTAGACGCTCTGATACCAACTTGTCACGACCTGAATTACCCTCCGAACGGTCACGTGGCGACACCTAGTCTCTACGACTAGGTAAGCCTAAAACATGTAGGCAAATAAAAGCAATATAATAACTGAAAAAGAAAAGGAGAAGAAGACACTTATATCAACCACTCGGCTCACAAACAATTTTATTTCCCAAAACCCGGAATGTCAAAATAGTCACATGATCTGTACTAAATGTAGCTCTATACAAAGAAATAACAGAAATACATAAGTCATCTATGCCTATGCTAGAATAGAAGGGGACTCGTGGGATTCTGCGGATGCGGCAGAATTACCTCGCGGTCTCCTTGCAGCTGCTAGTGATACTCCTAACCACGATACTGGGTGTTGGTACATGGATCTGCGCATGGAAAAAATACGCAGGAAAGGGCATGAGTACTCTACAATTGGTACCCAGTAAGTGCCAAGCCTAACCCCAGTCAAGTAGTGACGAGGTCAGGTTAAGGCTCTACTGGAATTTTATAGTAAAACAGTTTAAAAGTTGAACAAAGAAATATAGCAAACTAAGGCAAAAGAAGTAGAAACGGTAAGCTGAAAGAAATAGTAAAAAGGGGGCCCTAGGCTCAGCACAACATATCTCACAGTGGCAAATATGCAATGCAGTACAGGGGGAAAGCTCCCGGAATCTTGTCCGCAGTCCCAATTTAAATATGCGATGCAGTACAGGGGAAAAGCTCCTGGAATCTCGTTCGTAGTCCTAATTTAAATATGCAATGCGAATGGATACCAGATGTAGTTTATCTAACAGTTCAGGGAAAAATAGTAGGCAATAATACCGATAAAACTACCTAAACATGGTGCACATAGTGACAATTAAGGGAAAACTCAAGTAAACAGGTAGAGAAGATTCTCCCTAAGCTAAATTACTCAGTTAGTGCAAGAAATAATGAAATAGGAATGAAAGTGATTTATGTCATGGAGGAAAAATGGAGTTTTAGCAACAATGACCCATATACGTACTCGTCATCTCACGTATACGGCGCCCAAGAAACAAAACAATATTTTAAAAAAAAACTAAGAGAAAATTCCCAACACAGAGTTAGGCAAGCCACTTACCTCGATTGCGCTACTCAACTCAAAATCAAGCTCTTGCCACGAGTATCCGACTCCAGGTGGCCCAAATCTAGTCAATTTGATTGCATAAAGTAAATATCAACTCAAGGAACCAAAATAGCTAATACGCAAAATTAGGAAATTTTCCCCAAAATTCCCCCGGGCCCACGTCTCGGAAACGGATAACAATTACAAATTCCGAACACCCATTCACTCACGAACTCACTCGAACAAGAATCATCAAAATCCGACGTCTAAATATCCTTATTGTTTAACCAAAGAATTAGACTCCTTGACCAAAGCTTAGTTTTAGGAATGAGCACGGGTTTTTGATAATCAGGGAAATAAATAAAAAGGATTAAGTAAATAGACAACAGTATGATGCACAGAAAAATAAAGAGTATGGTATTCGTAGTCCTGATGCCCCTTACAAGTTAACTTCTATTCCCTTATATAGGGAATTCTTCAGTATGACGTCTACCTCTTGCAATGATAACACATTAATGACTAATTATTACATTAATGTAACATTACAGTGAATAACCATAACTGTTGCGTGAAGGTTGTGTAACGTGCAGATCATTAATTGAAGACCTTTGAATCTGCTTGTAGCTCTGTCCGGATTCATTCTGACCGTGTCTCTTCTTTGACTCAATGAAGTTGAGTCTTCCGTAGCTGATTACTTCGTAGGTATATAGTGTTGTGTCTCTTTGCCTCGCACCTCCATATAGAATCATGTCCAGCTGTCATGTTTTCCTTATTCCACATAACTGGCTGAATCATCAAGAATTATTATATGTGTGAAGCTCTTTTTTTACCAATACAGATAGTCCCCCCTACTTACCTTTTATTTATCGATTAATATTTTCTAAGTGGATATGCGTTTATGGCGGGAATATTTTTCTGCCACTTCACCTCGAAACATTGTATCC
>ML273298.1:0-57549 GCA_005239495.1 Nicotiana undulata
TAACTCGATCGAATACAGTATCGAGTGCCAGTCGTGCCTCCCCTAGTTTGGGGCGTGACACACCCCTAGCATCAAGGATACGCTCGAATCTCCGAAATCTACCCTCGACGGCTTGCAACTAGCCAAATATAGCGTAATTGAATCAATTTAAGTTTAAAGAATAAGAATTAACCAATAAACCCAAAATTAGGCATTCTTGAAGGATTTTGGAATTTCAACACCGGGCCCACGCTCTCGGATTTCGAAAATTCTTGAAGGAATCACTTACCCGAAGCCTAAGGATCATAATTACGTGATTTATAAATGAATTCATGGCTTAGAATGGATAATTCACTAATTCTCCCATAATCCCTAATTTACTACCAAATTTCAAGAATTGATGATTTAGAAGAGAGAATTAGCTTGGAAATGATGTTGAAACTTAGTAAAACCCTGGAATTTACTTACCTCAATAACAATGGTGGAAAGTTCCTTGGAAAGCTCTCTAAAGACTTGAGGAGGAAGATGAAAATGGAGGAAATAGGCTAAGTCTCTTATTTAATAAAACTGTCCAGTAATTCCTTCACTAGGATCGTGACAAAGGCCCTGCGATCACAAAGGCCAACTGGCCAGACCTCTGCGATCGCGGCAGAGATCTTGCGATTGCGAATAACAACTGGCCAGACCTCTGCGATCGCGGCAGAGGTCCTGCGATCGCGAAGAACAACTATGCCCGGCCCTGACTAGACACTATGCGATCGCGAGGAAGGGGTTGCGATCGCGAAGGCATGGAGTCCAACCTTTCGCGATCGCGAAGAGGAAGCTTAGATCGAGAAGAACAATTAGCAGCCAAGCCAAATTCCTTCTCTGTGATCGCGACCCACCTTCTGCGATCGCGAAAAAGGAAACTAGACAGCAAAAATCTAGTTTTTCCAACTTAGCTCCCGGGATTTCAAAACTCACCTGAGCCCCTCGGGACCCCATCCAAAGGCACCGGCAAGTCTGTATTCATGATACAGACTCGCTCAAACTTCCGGGACATGAAAAACAACAACGAAACTCAAAATTCAACCCCAAAACCAAATTGAATCAAGCTTATGAACTTAAGATTCTAGAATTCACTTCGATGCACCAAACAGACCTATACTACTCATAATGACCTCAAATTTTGCAGAAAAGTCATAAATGACCTTACGGAACTATTCCTAGTCCCGAAATTGTTTTCGGACCTCAATAGCATAAAATCACGTCCCAAATTTAAACATAAGGAAATCCTAATTTCCATTTCGGGCGCCAAAATGCTCTCGGGTCATCGAAAACCCTAGCCGAACATACACCCAAGTCCAAGATCATCATACGGAGCTACTGGAGCTTTCAGAACTCGATTCCGAGGTCATTTTTTTTAAAATGTTGACCGAAGTCAAACTTGGCCAAATAGGCCAACCTTAAAGAACCAGGTGTTCCTAAATCACTTAAACCATTCCTGAATCCCGCGCAAAATGACCGGTCCAGGCGTTACATTGAGCTACAATACAAGCTTTCAATATTCCTCTATTTTGGAAGCTTTAGGAGTGAAGAATCTTACATCTTTGTAATCTTTATGGAATTTATTATTCTCTTCTTCTTGTATTTAAGCATGAGTAGCTAGCTTTAAATACTAAGGTTGTGGACCTTAAATGGGTGTTATGTTAATGGGTGTTTAGCATTGAGTATCTCTCTCTCTCTCTCTCTCTCTCTCNTTGTTCTATATATATTTATTTCTCATTCTTTATTTATTTTTGGTGGTTGAAAACATTAACAAGTTCCATTAAATTCCTTTTTTACATGGAAAAGTGAGTTAGGATTGGTAGAAGTAAATATCAAAGACTCAAGGCTTTAAACCTTGTTTAATAGAATCACTTAGGAATAAGTGGGTTTTATTTGGCATTAATTGATTACTCTTCATTTAAACTCTATTATATTTGGAAAAATCACAAAGAGGAAATACTACCCAACTATTGGAAAATATTGGGTAGTCATTTAGAAATCATTTGCATATCTAAAGGACCTTCCATTAGAAATATATCATATTAACACCAATATCATTACACTTCATTAAAGAGAACACAACCTTGGTTTAGTTAATCAAATTAATTACAAATATAATCAGTCATACTTGTTACTATTTCACTAAATTACCACACAATAAATTACAATACTTTGGTTACTCTAATGGAATTGAAATGCGATCTAAGTTAAGATTCACACTACCCAAGTAAACTTTTCACGCCAATTCCCTATAAGATTCGACCCCAACCTTGTTGGGTTACTATATTTGACATCGATCACTTTACACTAATTTAAGGTGTAATTTGAGCGTATCATAGTGACTGCTGGCTTCTTTGGGTCATCACCTTCTATGGTCAACCCGATCGACCCCTCTAGGTCCCAATCTTCTTCTATTTCAATCATGTTGACGCCTCCGCCTATATGGTTTGGAAGCGGGTTATTGCGGACATTCGGAGTGGATTCCTTTGCTAGAATGACCTTATTATCAGTCAGAGACTTTATCTTATCTTTCAGTGATCTGCATTCATCAATTGTGTGTCCCTTCCTGCCGGAATGGTATGCACAGGTTTTATTTGGATTAAACCATTGAGAGGGATTTTCAGGGGTCACAGCAGGGATAGGAGTGACATTACCAACAACTTTCTGTCTGTCATACAACTGGTCAATAGGCTCAGCAATGGCGCTGTATTATTTAGGAGGCCTGCTATCAAAGTTGGGTCAAGGTCTCGGGAAAGTTTGGCGAGCAGGGGGTGATTGGTAGTGAGATGGTTGAGAGTTGTAGGTATGGTAAACAGGAGCTGGTTGGTAATATCTAGGTGATTGTGGCTGATAAGTGGGTGGTGGAGCTGCTGACTGGTATGTGGGCGGGGGGGGGGGGGGGGGGGGGGGGGCTTGGTATGTTGGTGAAGGTGCTGGCTGATATGTGAGCAGGGGTGTTTTGTAGGTTTGATATTTCAGTAGGGTTTTAGTCCTCTGTGCAACCATTACGGCTCCCACATCTCTTTTCTTGGACACACCGCCAGATTTCATGGCCTTGTTCGTAGCCTGCAACGCTTCAAAATTGGTAACCATTCCGCTTTTCATCCCTTCCTCAATTCTCTCACCCAACTTGATAATGTCAAAGAATTTGTGGTTCTCAATTACCATCAGTCGCTTATAATACTGTGGGTCTTGTGATCAGAAAAAGAATTTGTTCATCTGTTCTTTGTCTAGGGAGGGCCTGACCTTAGCTGCTTCAGATCTCCAGCGAGTAGCATACTCGTGAAAAGTTTCATTGGGCTTCTTCTTAAGGTTCTGGATGTATAACACGTCTGGTGCATTCTCCGTATTGAACCTGAACAGGTCCATGAAGTCTGATGCCATGTTTACCCGGTTTGACCACTTATTAGGGTCTTGGTTGATGTACCAAGATAGAGCATCCCTTGTTAGGCTCCTCATAAACAGCTTCATGCTAATCTATTCGTCTCTTCCTACTGCAACCAATTTATCACAGTAGGTCCTTAGATGGACCCTAGGATCACCTGTTGTGTCGAACATCTCAAACTTAGGAGGTTTGTAACCCTCAGGTAGTTCAACATCGAGCTGTATGCAGAGATCTTCGTAGTTCAACCCTTCAACTCCCCTACTACCTTTAACACCTTGAACTCGGTTAGTCAGCTTCTTAAGTTCTTCAGCCAAATTCTTAATAAGCGAATCTTTTTCACTGGAATCGGGTGTGTACGAAATGGGTTGGGGGAAGTGCGGCAGAGTCTCCACGTAGATGGGGTTGTTGTGATGTCCTGGCGCCTGGGTATAAAGGTGGTCATTTTTGAAGTTTTGTTGTTCAGGGATAATCAACGGGGTATTTCTCGGAGCGTGGCAAGAGTTGTGCTGGTGCTGTGGTGTGATAGTTTGATTTTTAGGACGAGTTGAATGATGATGAGTTGTGGGATTATTTTGCTTGTTTGGGGTCTTCTGAGGAGGTATAGGACACTAAGTGACGTCTGGGACACTGAGTGAGAAAGATAAATTCGCCAAATGCCGGACATGCTCAAGCTCCCCTTGGAGCTTCAACAACCTTTGCTCGAGTTGTGTCATAGCCTCATTCTTAACCTGAGTACTCTGATTGTCAGGATCCTCTGTTTGTTCAACCAGCATTGTGTTTTCTTTCCTGATGTTGCTTGAATATTCCATTTTGCCTTTGCCTTTGCCTTTGCCTTTTCCCTTGGGTGTACTAGAAGGAGGAGAAGGCGTAGGGACCCTGGATCTTGTATTGTATGATGATGATGCCAGAATGCACGAACCAGTTCAAGAGTTTTGGGTGTACTAGTAGGGATAGTAGATTACGCAGGTATTTCTGGACATGTTTCTTGTCACTGGAGTGAAGCTCCTCCCACCAGTTCAGGAGTTTTGGGTGGATATTGCTGACCATGCCAAATCTAGGGACTTCGTGCCTTATATTTCTGCAAGTAAAAAATGGTTAGGCCTTTACCCTCGCCAGACTCGACTATTTATACACTTATGATTAGCATACAGGGATTTAGTTCTACAAATAAATGCATAGAATGTGATTGTGTCCATTGGGATTATGAAAAACCCGGCGGACTTCTGGATAAGGCTATCTTAAAGGGTTATTCTGCGGACGACACATTAACCCGACTAGGTTTGACCATGATGCATGCACAGTATAACAGAGTAAGGTTTTATTGGGTTTTAGACTGGTACCCTTGAGCGGACAACTCAAGGGGGAAGGCACGGACTTGTCGACTGCACCGATGATCGACTAGTTTTACTGCAAATAAGCCTTTCTGAATTTAGGGGGTGGATAAAATAGGAGGATCGCAACCACTCATCAGGAGTTGCTATAGGATTTCTATTGGCACGAGTGGAATATGATGTTGAGTATGATTATGCAACAATAAATAAGCAGTAAAGGCATGTTGTCATGTATTTGCACGTTATGAAAGCGGTAAATACAACAGTTATAATTTAAAGTGGTTATAAGGGAAAACAAAGAAACATGTCAGTTTTGCTTTTGAAAAAGATTAAATAGTTGAAAGAAATAAACAATTAATTGCACATAAGGGGGAAAAGGGAAAGGGTGAAAATATCAACAAAGTAAAGGTACAAATTCACAAACTAGTTTGAAAATGGTAAAAGCCTAAAATCCCCAGCAGAGTCGCCATGCTGTCGCGCCCCCTTTTTCCTCCCCTTTCGGATCGGTCAGAGTCTTTGACATTATTGGGACAACCTATGTCCTTTTGGGAAAGGGGTATAGAAGGAATTGAAGAGTCGCCACCTAACGAATTGAGGTGCGTTGGGGCACCTACTAAGGGTCATTTACAAACACAAATTTGGATAACCAGAGATTGGGTAAGAGCTTGAAATTACTCTAAGGGGAATGTGTTAGGCACCCCTCAAAGTCCACAAATGTGGTTCCTAACCAAACAACTTTGTGAATTTACGCAAGTAGCAAATAAGCAGTTAAAACTTAAACAAGTAAAGGGTTTGAAAAGATTTGCAGTCTAGGCACACATGTGTAATAAAGTTTTGAAAAATTTAAAGTCTAAGTATGTATATAAGGTTTTTGAAAGGTTTATAGTCTAAGCACATATGCGTAAAGTTTAAAGTCTAAGCACATATATGAAAGGATAGGGGAGTCTTAGGTTGTTTATCCTATAGGATCACATCAGTACAATGCCCGGTAATCACTTATCAAAGAGGGTCTACACATGGCATTAGCGCACCGGTCATCATATCCATATCTACCCTTCCCCACCCCTTAGCGGTTATTAAGAGAGGGTTATTTAGTGACCTCTATGCGTGCTGTTACTCGTCCCTTCTTAATGGACCTGGAGGAATTTAGGACCTCTACCTATAGGCAGTTCTTGACAGAACCCTAAGGTTTAAAAGAGAAAATACTAAGGCGACAAGCAATAACACATAGGACTTCAGCAAATAACACAGGAAAGAGCAAATAAGAGGATCGAGTTTACCTCCACATATAATGCATGTAAACAGCACGACTCAAACACAAATAAGGGAAATATTATTAAACAGTATCCTAGGACATGATGTCTAGGTGAGTATCAAAACACAACAGGTATGCAACTTTTATTGTTTAAACTCTGAAGCAGACCCTAATCAGTTTGCCTACTGATTTTAGGCCTCTTAAGCATTAAGCAGCAAACACAAAGAGGCAGTTTTTAGTTTTATAAGAATTGGTTCGCTAAGGCTTGTCTAGGCGTGGGGGATAATGCCCAATTGTTACCAGAATTATCAAAAAATAGTGTAGGAACTATTTTACCTAAGGCATGCTTTTCTAGGTGTTAAGAGATATAAGATTATTACCAGTTTGTTAAAGAACAGGGTAAGACTATTTTATATCTTTTCATGTATCAGCAGTTTAACTAGGTGTAATTGAGCGAGTACGAATAGGATCCTGAACATGGTATCTAATATGCACTTATATGGTACAAAATAATTTATATACATATGCACAACATGATTGCAGAATTTCCTAAAGCATAATCTCTAAATGCACACAAGGATACAATATTTTTAGACATGATTGCATGAGTAGCAGTTTATATGGATGTTGTCATTTATCATAGAGACAGGATTTCTAAGTGATAGACAATGTCAAACGCGATGCTAAAACAATATACATGAAAACTAAAGCTTGGTATCTAATTCATGGTATGCTTGGCATATATTGGTCCTAAACATGGATTCTAGTGCGCATAAAGGAAAATGTAAACCTAAAAGCATGGTTTCTACCCTTTGATATCTATAACATGTATAGCTACCTTTCCCCTTCTTCATTATCCATCCCCGATATTCGTTTACAATAAATTATTACAAACTAGTAACGAATGAATACATAAGTAGATAAGGAAAAATAAGAAGTTACACTACAGGGAGCCTAAAAATAGGCCCAGATTTCAGAATCTCAGATGCCAAATGGTGTTTCACAGCCTTTCACATAATCCGGGTGTGTCAGAGTTCCCTAAGGACCTCAAGGGATCCCGGGTAGTGCTCACACCCAGATTACATGACCATGTTTGAGTAAGAGCAATGTGGAAGAGCCATCTCTAATGCATCATAGTTCAGAGGGATCTCATAGGGATCCCTAAGCGGTCACACATTAGAGGGGCAGAACTTTAAGGTCTAAGAGTAGAGTGAGAGTGTTTCATATAGTTTTGAAAAGATTGAGTAAGAAAACAGTTTGAAGAGAGACTTGTTGAAATAGTCTTGTAAAATAAGAGAGTTGTTTTAGTACGACATCTTTTTGAAAAGAGAGTAGAGTAATAAGCAACAGTCCATACATAGCACCCAAAATAAGTTCATACACAGCCTAAGAACACATAACCAAAGCAGGTTCAGCAACACCAAACAGGGGTAATGGGAATTGGGGACACATACGGCACATAGGTAAACACATAGTTACAGGAACACTCAAGGGCAAAATAAGCAATATGCTAGAGGTATCAAGGGATTAAGGATATAACATAAACTTCAGGATTACACAGAACTAAATAACATAAGGTACAAATCGTTTTGCCACAGAAAAGTTCATGCTAGTAATCAGAGGAACATTAGTGAAGCAGAATCATATTGAGGTATACTAGAAAGGGGGGTAACATTTTATCAGCATTCTGAGTCTAAGGGAGGGGAGTACATAACATACTGAGTATGTAATAATGTAACTAGGTCAAGTATAAATTTCACAGCAAAACCATAAGTAAAAGCTGACTAGAAATAGAATGAATTGAAGTAGTAAAAGAAGCATGTTGTTTTTGAGACTTAAATTGAAATCAGGACATACCATTATATAAGCTAGTAAACACAGAAGGAAGAACCAAAGAGTATAGTAATCAGCCTTGGCTTACAGCCGGCTGACTTAGAATATGAGCAAGTAACCAGAGTTAAAAGAGAGCAGAAGAGAGTTTTTTGTGTAAGAGAGAATTTTTGAACAATGCGTTTGTGTGTTGTGATAATGAAAGAGTAGTGTATTTATATTTTTGAAAACATGTAGCAAATAAGGTAAAAATCAAAGTTCAGCAGTAATAATGGAAATATGTACCAATTAGAATCAAATCAGCATAAGTACTTCCTTTAATCAAGGAATTAGACTCAAACGGTAATAGACAATGATAAATAAGGAAAGAAACCATATGAGGCTGAATATAACACATAAGGAAACAGTTTCAGCATAGTACAAGTATATAACATGTAATAGAGGCTAGGTTCAGCAAATTCTAATTAAGGAAAATGCCTAAGAATCAATTTGACAGCATAATCAACCACAAAATAAGGCAAGAGAATATTTTGGGGGTTGAAATCAGTAGAGAACAGAGTGCACCAATCATAGGGAATTAGGGATTCCATTAGAAGGTAACACTAGCCAAAGGTAAGTATCACAACTGAACGGAGCAAACATAATATAAGCAGGAATAGGGTAAGAGAATCACATAAACCAGAGATTCAAATAGAAAAATAGTACTAATTTAGCACAAATTTATAAGAACAAGCATAATAAACACATAATAGACAGAATCAGAACCCTAATAAGACAAATAGGGTAAAATCATACAAGATTAGGGATTCACATAGAACACAGTATGAATTAACACAGTAACCATGATATAGCCGAAAGAAATAAAGAATCAGAAACCCTAGTAGGCAAAATAGGGTGAAATAAGAGGAAGCACATAATGTTCATGAGAAACACATACACATACAGATCAATCGAACATATTATAAAAGAAAAACTCAGAAACCCATGATTAGAACTAAGAAATTTAGGGTTTTTAATAGATTAACTCAGATAAAAAGAGAAAACATAAATAAACGTTTAAACATAGTGAAAATCATAGAATAACACTAAAATCAGAAAGAAAAGCCATTATTGAAAAGGGGTTAGGAAACCCTAGTTTGAAAACAAAGAGTTATTTTAGAGAAAATCGGAAAATCTTTAAGAAAACAACAAAATAGCTCAGAATATACCCATATCTAAGGATTCAAGAGCTAATAGTTAGGGTTTCAGAGGGAGAGAGAATCAGCTCAAAAACCATAGGATTTGGCCAGAGATGGTGGAATCTTACTCAGAAAGGCCAAGATCGGCCTGAGAATTACATGAAAAACCATGGGGGTGAGTTGAACCAATTCTGGTTCCTTTGAGGACCTCAAGGCAGCAGTACCCGGCATAGGAAGGATCCATGGGGGCTGGGTTGGTAGTGAGACCACCATAATTACCGGCGAGTCGACGGCCGATGGGCGCTTAGGTTAGCAGAGAGAGTTTGAGAGATGAGAGAGATGTGTAACGGGGGAGAGAATAGGGAATATGAGAGGAAAGAATAAGGGTTTGGGAGGGGGGTAGTCTTAGGATTAATTAAGTAAAGGGGAGATCTGGACCGTTGATTAAAATTGATCAACGGTCCAGATTGGAGAATGGATTGGGTCGGGTGGACAAGGTATTGGGCCTGGGGTATTTGGGCCGTTTTAATCAGACTTGGGTCTGGTTTAATTAGGCCATAATTGAAATGATAGTGGCTACTTGTTAAATACCCAATGTAAATTAATTAAAATAATTTATGAAATAGCTAATAATTGTAAGAAATGAATTTCATGCATAGAAAAAATAGTTTAAAATGATTACTTAGTAATTGAAAAGATAAATAGTTAATTTCTGAATGAAAATAGTATAAAATCACATGATTAGTCTATAATTGCAACGTTATTGCAATTATAGCCAAAATGTATCAATTTGTCTAAGTATAAAATAATTTGGCCTTAATAAGACCATAAAAATAAATAAAATCAAAAAATACTTTTGAAATCATTTGTGATGCAATTTTATAATTGTTTATTGAAAATAAAATGCTTAATAAAATATAAGGAAATTGTGGAAAAATGTCAGTTGCTATTAATGCATGATTTTGAGGATATATATGCAAATTAAAATATTTTGGGAAAAATTGGGTATCAACACATGTGACTAAAAACTGTCTACACTGCATAAGACTAAGCACTATCTCCTTTCTTCATATAGGACTAAGCACTACCCTCATCTCATACAAGACTAAGCCTTGTCTCGTCTAGTCCTCGCATACGACTGAGCATCACTTGTTTCCTATATCAAATAAACAATATCTCTACATCTTTGCATTTCATGGGCTGAAACATCGCCGCACTTGCCAAAGGTGGCATAGTACAAAGGCACCATCCTCATAGCCTCAAGACACCGTTCTGTTGCCTGAGGATCTCTTGAAATTTAACATCATTATTCAAAGGCGTCATAACCCAGAGGCACCATCCTCATGGCCCGAGGACACTATTTCATGACCTGCGAATCCCTTATCATACGCTTCATGGCCCAGAACGCCATGGTCTAAGGACATAATCCTCATCTTCCAAAGACAACCTTCATGGTCGAAAAGGAATTTGCATCATGTTTAAATTTTCACAATAACCCATATATATTCGCATTCCCTGTGTTTTGAGTTTTGCAGGTAACTCAAGTGGTAACTGTTCTACAAACAAGATCAATCTTCACTCCGATTTCCATTCACAACGTTCACATCCTTTGACTACCTTCAAATGTAATTGACGACCAGTAATTGACTACCTCTTTCTCCATAATCGATCAAATATATGCCTTGTGATACACCCGTAACGTCCAAATTTGCATTCATGACTCCTCCTAAATTTATCCATTACGTACGACATCATCCTATTCAAAAGAACCTTTCCGAAATAAACGATTGCTCTAGTAATAACTCTATCGGTATCGTTCGCCGTTTGATCTTGAACTACACATGACCTGATTCCCGTAACACCAGGGATATGTAGGAAACTCAGGAACCAGGGTTTGTCCTCCAGTTTTTCAAAACACATCATTCCTCATTCAATTCGGCCAAAATTGGTCATCATTTTCTTTACCTGATAACTCTTTCATCATTCCTGGGAAAAGAGGGACTACTATTGATACCAAATTTCACCCTGAAATTTTTCCAAATAGTATATATATTTTCAAAATATCATTTTGCATCATTACTTAATTTACTGGATTTATACAACTATTTTTATAAATTTTCCATAATTTTCGAAGTTTTAAAATAAATTTTCTTGTATTTAAATTACATAAATATTTATAAATTATCCGTTTAAATTATTTTGTAATGACTTAATCATCCAAATTTATTATTTATAATCACATATATGCTTCAAAATATTTTATTTCATCCTATATAATTGCATTTGTATTTTTTTTAAACTATGTACGCATTTTGCAATAATAATCTATACTTTACAATTAATTGCATTTATCATTTTATTTAGGGTCAAAATAACTTTTTTATATTTTTACAACCTTCACATATTATTTTTTAAAATATTTAGTTGCATAAATAATATTGTTTATATTTATATAATTAATTTATTAATTTATCTGTCTTGTTCTAAAAGCTAGCCCAATATTGAGCCAATTTTCGGATCAAAATAAGCCCAAAACACCTGGCCCTTCTACATCTCAGACCAAACCACCCTTTTAGCCCAAACCGGTTGTGACCCATCTTATAACCCGCCCCATCTGCCTTTTAATCTTGGTCGTTGATCTCAGAGATCAACGACCCACAAACCATCCCCCTTTTCGTATCCACCAATCCCCTAACCCTAAAGACCATTCTCTCATTCTGCCGCCCCCAGAACCTCTCAAAACTTCCTCCTTACAAACCCTAGCAGTTGCCTTCCTCAATTTTCTCCCAATCCGAACAAGTGATGGATTCCCTCGGCGATCTACTTATCTTTTATGGATTATCTCGTTGTTATTTACAAGACTATGGTGTTACATAGTACTTGCCTCAATTTTGGCAAGTACCAATCTCCCCAATCGGGTGCCATCGCCTTCAACCTTCGAGATTTAGATGATATTTTGTCTATATACACTCACTACCATGCTATATGGTCTGATTCAGTGAGATTTTCGACCATCTGTGTTTTCTTTTTGAACTAGGGTTTACTCGATTTTCTCCTAAATTGTTTGAACGATTATGCATGCTTCTATTTCATTATTTGTGGTCGGTTAACTGTATTTCCTTATTTTTGTGTGCTGATCTTTACTACTATATAAACCCCTCCCACGAACCTGAATCATTGAAAAATTGCTATTACTCTTTTATTCTTACTTACCATTTACTACTCCGAGGCTCAATTTCTTGGCCGGCTCAAGGACACAAAAATTCCACTATTGAACCTTTCTTAGTGTGAGCACTGTCCGGGGTTCATTCGAAACCCTTGGGAACTCTGACGCACTAAGATTCCTAGGTTCCACTATGTGTTTTGCTATTGACATTGGAATATCGCTGAAATTATTGTTCGTGTTTTTTGATCATTAACCTTTAACTGGTAAGCAACTATGGCCTTTGCAATTTCATCTTTCTTTCATTTGATTTCCTGTTCTGCATACCCATGTTTCTGAGATTTTACGAATTAACTTGTTATTGTATGCTCTGAAGATCTTCTTGAGATCAAATTTGCCTATTTGTTGCCTTGATTCTGTTTTTTCTAAGTTCGTCTGCTCTCATATGTATGCTTGAATGCTTATTATTGTTGTCTATCATGAATTTAGCTTTTTCCTTTGTTCTGCATTCTTGTGATGAGTTGAGTCATGCCCAGAACATGTTGAGTCATTCATATGCAACTTAATAATACACTAGAGTTAGCTCATGACCATATTACTAGCCCAAACCTACTTTCCTTACTACTTGAAAACTAATGTTTGTTCTCTGCCATGTCTTGTGTGTTTTTCATAATCAATACATATGTTCTAGACCTTGTTAAGTCATTCCTATCCAGCTTGCTAAGTTCCTGATGTTGTACAGTTAGTTAGGACTGTTTCCATTCTATTAGGTTCTAATGTATGTTTGGACTTATGCAATAATGTGCTCGTTAACACTGTGTGAGACCTTAGAGCTAACCTCAGAGCTAGCCTTTCCTCCCATATGTGAATCAATCCTAATGCAAGCTAGTCTTGTTAACCTATCTTCGACATGTCCTTGACCATTATGAGCCCTGGCACTATCTAAACTTTCGTATATGATTTGTAATATTAAAGTCTTTGTTATAGACTATGCCATCAGCCTGTTTGTTATTGATCCTATTTGCACCAGTCCTTCATGCTAGAAATCTTTATTTGTTTTGTCTGTGATTCTATAAGGTTCCCCTATCAAGATCGTATTTAATTTTGATCCTATATCATATTATGTCTTAAAATCTATTTGGGATTGTCTGTTAGTTTTTTATGTTCCATCCTTAAATTCTAGCCTCTTATGTACATAATTCTGTGTGATCTCATCCACCTGCTCTGGTTTAAACTACTGTTAATTGTGGTACTAGGAACTAAATGTGTAGATTTCGAGTGGTCTGATTAACTTATGAATAATTTGTTACTTAAGTGGTTGAGTTTGGCATTGTTGGGTAAGTTAGATTCCCCTTTTTTGGTATGAGTCTGTGTTCAAATCATGTAGCTGATACACTCTAATATCCTGGGGTGTCCCCACACCTGGGTTCACTATCCTTTGTGAAGAACGAGATCACTGAAGACCTCGAAGTGGTTGGGTTATTCCTCTTTCGGCTTGCCCTGCTTATTGGGCTTGTACTCATTTTATTTTGTAGTATTCGAGCATGTATTCTTTATTTTTGGTCTGTAATAACAAATAATTGGGGGCTCTAGTAAAATTGGAGGAATGGGTGTGCTTTACTCTTGCATGAAGGGTAGAAAATATGACTATAGGGCCTGCTTACTTCATTCGGTGTCTTAGTTGACCTTCTCTACTTCTGCACACTAATAGTAATCATGTCTATAAGAATCACACACACCTCACCTAATTTCTCTAACACTCGTGCACTATCTCAAGCATGTTATTTATTGTCACGACCCAATTCCGGAGTCGTGATGGCACCTGTCATGGAACCAGGCAAGCCACCCATTTTATCTAAGCTAAAAGCACTTACCAATAAAATATCATTTTTAACAAGTCTATGGATAATAATAATAATAATAAATCTGAAGTTTTAAACAATATCTGAAACCAAAGTTCAAGTTCTACAACCCCGGATCTAGTGTCACTCAGTCACGAGCTACTACAACATAAGAATGTCAAGATACGAGAATAGACAACATAGTCTGTAAAAGTAAAGTGCAACAGGAAGATACTAAGGGGAAAAGACGAGGTTGCAATCGCCAGTTGCTACCTCGAAGGCTCCAAAAGAAACTCTAACAGCAAATCCGCAACCTCTACCGGGTACCGATGAACCTGGATTTGCACACAAGGTGTAGGGGGTAACTTGAGTACACCAACTCAGAAGTAACAAACCCAAACTATGGGCTGAGAGGTAGTGACGAACTAAACCGCAATAACTGTAATCATTAGCGTACAAAATTTTAGACATGTTCACAGTTTATCAGAAAATAACAACATAATATGCTAGGTACATCTCAATATGCTCTACATGCCAACATATCAACAGTGTGAAAATGCACATAGTTCTCACAAATCTCCCATAGAAGTCTACTCAGTACTATATATGGCTCTCAGGACCAGGGAAGATCCATCCCGGAATATGCATAAACACCGGTGACCGTAGTCACTCAGTACTGAGGAAAAAGGCCAATCCAGCCCCACGGAGAAGATCCATCTCCGGAATACAACACTCGGACAAGATCCATGTCCAGGGACGATCCATCCCTCACATATATCAACTTCGAACAAGATCCATGTCCAGGGAAGATCCATCCCTCAATATTTGTGCGCTCCCTTGGGGTGTAAATACTCCGGAGGGGCTCCTATAAGCCCAAGCGCTATATCAAGCCAACGAAGGCATGATTCCAGGGTCGCTACGGTGTGCAGTCCGACCTCATAACTGTCTCAAAACTAGGCTCCAAGCCTCACTCAGTCAGTACCTTCCGATCTCACTCACCATGCTCTAACTTATAAAAAATCAGCCCAAACAAATGATGATATAGAATAAACTAGCAATTTACGAGACTGATGTCGCGCCCCCTTTTTCTGTCGCACGGGTTAGGTACGGAGAGATCGGGTTTATGACATTTTTGAAAACTCCTTAAAAGAAATGGTTTAAGGAAGAGTCACCACCTAACGATTTTTATGGTGCGTTAGGGCACCTAGAGTTGATAACTCATGAACGAGTTTGCATTACCAGAGATTGGGTAAGGGCTTGAAATTATCCCAAGGGAAAGGTGTTAGGCACCCCTGAAGATCCACAACTGTGGATCCCAACTAAGAAGTTTTGTGAATTTGGACGGTGAACAAATAGCAAGTAAGGTTCATATAAGAGGGGATTTCAAACAAGCATGAAAATCTTTAAAAGTTTTGGAGAAAACATTAGAATAAACATTTGAAAAGAGATGTCCTGGGTTTAAAGTAATATGGATCACATCAATGCAATACCCGGTATGTCACACCTCGAAAGGCGGCTACACGTGGTATTAGCGCACCGGTCATCATATCCGTATTCTACCCTTCCCACCCCGTAAAGGTTATTTAAAATGCGTGTGTTGGTTATGAATTCTTATTGCGTTCCATTACCTGTCCCATTCTATAAGTCCTGGAGGGTATTTAGGACTACTAATCCTACAAGGTAAGTACTAGGCTGAACACCTAGGTTTACAAGGATAAAATTCTAGGCGACATGCATAACAAGCAGGACTACATATATGGGGAAAACATAAGGGCAAATAAAGGCTCATAGATCCCTCCACGGGTAGACATACAATTGACATGTCTCAAACATATTTAAGGTCTCAAAGATGAGAGTTAAAAAAAGAGTTTTGAGTAAAACAGTGAATTGCAAAAGGAGTATGATTTGGAAAACTTAATGAAAGAGTAATTCAGAGAAATAGTTAATTTTTTAGAAATGCAGTTGTTTAGGGGGAGTGGTAAAATTCAGAAGTACAATGATTTAAAGATTTCAGGAAACATAACCGAAAATTACTGAGGCCTGGTTTCGAAGTAAAAATAGTGATAAGTGACCCAAAAATACAGTAGCTTAACATATATGGTAGTTAAAGATAATTGCAGTGAAGAAGTAATAAGTGGTACCAAAATACAGTAGCTTTAAATATCCAGAGCAAGGGTTCAAAATGGAAAGATTTTGAGTGGAGTGAAGTATCTTTGAAAAAAAGAGATCCTTAGTCCATGAAATGATGTTCTCGGGCCATGAAGATGATGCCTCTGAACGATGACGCCTTTGGACAAGTTGGCGATATTTCATCCCATGAAGAATGCAGTAGTATGATGTTGACAAGACAGAGCTTAGTCTTGCGATTTGCGAAAAGAAATAGGGCAGAGCTTATCCCGAAAGAAAGCATAAATAAATAACGTAACGAAAGGTGACTTCTTTGAAAAGGTAGAAAGGAGCTTAGCGTAATGAAGTAAGATGCGGAGAGAGGTAGCGTAGAACCTCGTTAGGCAGAATGATAGCCTTATGCAATGCAGGAAATAAAATGCAGGGGAGGTAGTGTAGAACCTCAGAAGGCAGAATAGGTAGCCTTATGCAAGAAGTAAATGCAAAGGAGACAACGCTTAGTCTCGGAAGGAAGATAGGTAGCCTTATGCAAAGATGCGAATGCAGATGGAGGTAGAGCTTAACCTCGGAAGGCAGAAAGGTAGCCTTATGAAAAGATGCAAATGCAGATGGAGGTAAAGCTTAGCCTCGGAAGGCAGAATGATAGTCTTATGCAAATGCGAATACAGATGGAGGTAGAGCTTAACCTCATGCAGATGGAGACATAACTTAGTCTCGGAAGGCAGAATGGTAGCCATATGCAATGCGAGAAAATGCAGGGAGACAGTGCTTAGTCTCGGAAGGCAGAATTGTAGCCTTATGCAATGCGAGAAAATGCGGGGAGACAGTTCTTAGTCTCGGAGGAAGAATGGTAGCCTTATGCAGTGCAGAAAATAAAACGACAATAAGAGTTCTTAGTTGATGATAAAGTGCGGTGATACAATTGTTGCGAATGAAGTGTCGTTTGCGATGATGATAATAGTAAGCGTCGGCATGTGCGATGAGTTCGAGAGCATATTCTTGAGAAGCATGTGTCTTGTGGGGATAATAATATGTATTGGGCTTTCGCCATATTTGTGCCTGCATCCAAAGAAAAATCATGAGTTCCGTAAAGGGGAGGGTTAGTTCGTATCCCCGCTGGCTCGGATCGGCCTGTCTGCTTGATGATGATACCTTTGTTTGTACCACAGGGGTAGCATTGCTAAAACAAGCTGTTTTTGAGAAACAAATATGCTTGGTTTTATAAAATATGATATAACATATAATTGAAAAAAATAATTTTCTTTGGATGAACCGACGACCACGATGTGGTTCACGATATTGCAACCTCTCTTGCTGCAGAAATTTGATGGTCTTCCTAAAAATTCTTCCCTAGTTTTATGGGTGAAGGCTTCTTGCTGTTACTGGTGCGGTGCTCAGCTGAACTTGCTTCGGAATTTTGAGGTCCCTCCTCAAAATTCTGCCCCAGTTTCCATTTGTGGGGAAAATGAAAATTTTATTAAAATGTGACCGAACCCATAGGGCTGCCTACGTATCCCCTCTTAAACGAGAATCAGGTCAGGCGTAGTTCAATTTACAACATTGATAGAAACATAACAATTTACACATAGTAGCACTTGACTGCGTCTGAATTGATTGGTTTAGGCCAAATTACTCCATCCATTTCTGCCAGTATGAGTGCTCCTCCTGTTAGCACTCGGTGAACCATGTACGGGCCTTGCCAATTGGGAGAGAATTTCCCTTTTGTTTCGTCTTGATGAGGAAAGATTTTCTTCAACACCAACTGCCCTGGTGTGAATCGTCTTGGTTTGACTTTCTTGTTGAAGGCTCTAGTCATTCTACTCTAGTATAGCTGACCATGACAAACCACGTTCATTCTTTTTCCGTTTATGAGGGCCAATTGTTCATAGCTGCTTCTTACCCGTTCTGCGTCGCTGAGCTTGGCTTCTTTTACGATTCTCAAAGATGGGATCTCAACTTCAGCAGGAATGACGGCTTTTGTACCGTATAGCAAAATGTAAGGAGTTGCCCCGGTTGATGTGCGAACAGTGGTGTGATACCCCAACAGAGAAAATGATAATTTCTCATGCCATTGCTTGTGCTTTTCTATAACTTTTCTCAATATCTTCTTGATGTTCTTGTTGGCAGCCTCAACGACTCCATTCATTTGAGGTCTGTATCCTGTAGAATTCTTATGTTTGATGTTGAAGGTCTCACACATGGATTTCATCAAGTCACTCTTGAGATTGGAACCATTATCGGTGATGATTGACTTTGGAACCCCAAACCGACAAATAATGTGGTCGCGGACAAAGTCGGCTACCACTTTCTTAGTTACTCTTTTATAGGATGCTGCTTCGACCGATTTGGTGAAATAGTCAATGGCGACCAGAATGAACCTGTGTCCGTTGGAGGCTGCAGGCTCGATTGGTCCAATGACGTCCATGCCCTAAGCGGCGAACGACCATGGTGATCTTGTTGCATTAAGCTCACTGGGAAGTACCTTTATCATATCCCCATGTATCTGACATCGATGGCATTTGCGGACATACTAGATGGGTCTGTTTCCATGGTCATCCAGAAATAACTAGCTTGAAGTATCTTCTTTGCTAGAACAAACCCGTTCATATGAGGACCGCATGTACTAGCATGTATTTCTTCTAACAACTTCGTTGCTTCCTTTGACCCGACACATCTTAGCAATCCCAGATCGGGAGTCTTTCTATATAGGATTCCTCCGTTGGGAAAGAAATTGTTTGATAACCTTCGAAGAGTGCGCTTCTGAGTAGAGTTTGCAAGCTCTGGGTACTCTCCCTAAGACAAGTACTCTTTAATATCATGAAACCAAGGCTTTCCATCTGCTTCTTCTTCAACATGGGCGCAGTAGGCCGGCTGATTGTTAATCCCCAATGGGATAGGATCAATAAAGTTCTTATCTGGATGCTAGATCATAGATGACAAAGTAGCCAATGCATCGACGAACTCATTATGGATTCTGGGAACGTGCCAAAATTCAATCTTTGTGAACCTCTTTCTCAATTCCTGCACACGATGTAGGTATGGCAGTATCTTGGAATTCTTAGTCGCCCATTTTCTTTGGACTTGGTGTATCAATAACTCTGAGTGACCAATTACTTAATTTCCTGAACATTCATGTCGATGGCCAAATTGAGCCCAAGGATGTAGGCTTCATATTCAGCCATGTTGTTGGTGCAGGGGAACCTGAGTTTGGCAGATACCGGGTAGTGCTAACCGGTTTCTGAAATTAAGACTGCTCCAACACCCACGCCTTTGCAATTTGCGGCCCCATCAAAGAAAATTCTCCATCCATCGTATGATTCTGCAATGTCCTCTCCTACGAATGGCACTTTTTCATCGGGGAAATACGTTTTCAATGGTTCGTATTCTCCGCCCACAGGATTTTCAACAAGATGATCGGCTAATGCTTGTCCCTTGACTGCCTTCTGAGTCACGTAAATGATGTCGAACTCACTTAACAGGATCTGCCATTTAGCTAGCTTGCCAGTGGGCATGGGCTTCTAAAAGATGTACTTGAGCGGATCCATCCTCGATATGAGGTACGTTGTGTAGGCACAGAAATAATGCCTCAGCTTCTGTGCGACCCAAGTCAAAGCACAACAGGTGCGCTCTAATAGAGAATACCAGGCCTCATACGGAGTAAACTTCTTGCTGAGGTAGTAAATTGCTTGCTCTTTCCTACTTGTTTCGTTATGTTGCCCGAGAACGCAACCGAAAGCTCCATCTAACACGGCCAGGTAGAGTAATAGAGGTCTACCCAGCTCTAGAGGTACCAAGACTGGTGGTGTTGAGAGATACTCTTTGATTCTGTCGAAGGCCTTTTGACAATCCTCAGTCCATTTGGTGGCAACATCCTTTCTCAACATCTTGAAAATTGTTTCACAAATGACGGTAGACTGGGCTATGAACCATCTGATATAATTGAGCCGTCCCAGGAAGCTCATAACATCCTTTTTGTTCCTTGGTGGCGATAATTCTTGGATGGCTTTGACCTTTGATGGATCTAGCTCTATTCCTCGACGACTGACAATGAACCCTAGCAGCTTGCCAGCAGGAACCCCGAACGCACACTTTGCGGGGTTAAGTTTCAGATTGTATTTCCTCAACCTGTTGAAAAACTTTCTCAAATCTTCCATGTGATCAGCATCTTCCTTTGATTTGATGATGACATCGTCCACATATACCTCGATCTCCTTGTGAATCATATCATGGAATATAGTATTCATGGCTCTCTTGTAAGTGCCCCCTGCATTCTTCAGACCGAATGGCATCATCTTGTAGCAATATACTCCCCACGGTGTAATGAATGCCATTTTCTCAGCATCTTCCTCATCCATCCAAATCTGATGGTAACCAGCAAAACAATCTACAAAGGACTGCAGTTCGTGCTTGGCACAGTTGTCAAATAAGACGTGTATGTTTGGCAGAGGGAAGTCGTGTTTCGGACTGGCCCGGTTAAGATTCCGGTAGTCGACGCAGACTCTGACCTTCCCATCTTTCTTTGGTACAGGCACAATGTTGGCTAACGATGTAGGATATTCGACCACTCGGAGAACCCCGACGTTGATCTGTTTGGTAACCTCTTCCTTGATTTTCAAGCTCATGTCTGGTTTGAACTTCCTGAGCTTTTGCTTCACTGGTGGTCATGTTGGATTGGTTGGCAGCTTGTGGGCCACAATAGATGTATTGAGTCCAGTCATGTCGTCATATGACCAGGCGAATATGTCCTCATATTCCCTTAAGAATTCCGTATATTCCTCCTTTTCTGACGGCGACAGATGCATGCTGATGCGTGTTTCATTGACAATCTCTGCATTTCCCAGGTTGACGACCTCTGTCTCGTCCAAGTTAGACTTAGGTCTATTCTCAAAGTTCTCGACCTCTTTAATAATATCCTCAGGTATATCGTCCTCGTCTGACTCGGAATACGTTTGTTGCGTTGCCTCGTTGCAGGTCACAATCGTCGGTTCATCAAGATAAGTAATAGTAATGCTGTGTAAATAAAGTAATGAGGAGGAAATTAGTAGCAAGTAAATATGAGATTTATAAAGAAATTTGGGAATGCTTTGATAAATTGAATAATAGTTTAAACATTGGAGCTCTTTCTTGCAGAAATTTAAAAATGCGAGATGAAAATTCTTTTAAATAAATAAACTGTAAATAATGCTTGTTTTGTTAGCCTTGCTACCCCGAGGCTCGACAAGCTTTGGTTGTCCTGACGGACCAATTGTTGAGACATGATCCCTTGCTTATGACTTGTATAGAAGGGCCTTCCTCCCCCTCCTCTTCAAGAATGACACACCAGTCCATGTCCTCATCATCCAGAAATAGATCCCTTATTGCCGCTAGCGCTTCCTCCTCGTCTGGACCATATGTGATGTTAGCTGGCTAGAAAGTCTGCTCTATGTGGGGTATTGGCTGCTCCAATGGGTGGTAGGGGTCGCGCCATGGTGGCGACCACTCCTTGAACTCCTCCCAAGTGTACTCATACCCTAGACCAAAAGTAGTACCGTGCTTCTTGAGTGTTATTGGCTTTGTTATTCCCTGAAGATGCTTACCGAGCCCTTTACCCGGCTCGTACCCTTTCCAGTTCAATATGCTTTCGGTCTTACTGCCCTACCATTTTTCCTTGTCAATGGCGTTAACACGTTCCATGTTGTGGTAGATTTATCCACCCAACTTCCTCCTTCCATCGATGACCGAAAACGTCTGGCGACCGTAGATATGGTTGCTACCGTTGCCATGAATGATTACTTCTTGGTGATTCCATTCAAACTTCACACCTTGATGTACGGTTGATGCCACGGCCCCAGCCGCGTGGATGCAAGGTCATCCCAACAGTAAATTGTAGGACGCAGACACATCTATCACTTGGAAATCTACGTCGAACCAAGTTGGTCCCATTTGTAAGCACAAGGTTATTTCTCCCAAGGTAGACCTCTGCAAACCGTCGAAGGCTTTTACGTTGATCTCTCCTTCCTTTATCTCATGTAGACTTTTTCCCAACTTCTTGATCGTGACCAGCGGACAGATGTTGAGGTTGTAACCCCCATCAATTAGGATCCTTGTGATGAAATGATCCTCACATTGCACCGTGATGTGTAGTGCTCTGTTATGCCCTTGTCCTTCGGGTGGCAGCTCATCTTCATGGAAAGTGATCTTTTGACTTTCCAGCACTTGGCCTACCATGTTGGCCATTTCTCCACTGGTGATATTGTCAGGTATGTATGCCTCACTCAACACCCTTAGCAAAGCACTCATGTGAGCTTCAGAGATTTTTAACAAGGAGATGATGGATATCTGAGCTGGCGTTTTGTTCAACTGGTCGAGGATTGAGTATTCCTTGGCTTGTATCTTTCTCCACTGATTGTTTGAACCTGTTTCAATGATTGGGGGCGGTTGTTGGCCTGCTCGCTAGACTCGGCCAAATTTTCAGGGGTATAAACTCTGCCAGTTCTTGGCATACCCTGTGCAACGATGGCTTTTTCAGACTTGCCTTTACCTTTCCTCGTTGCTTCAGGGGTATAGTCCCGCGGAATGGCGTTTGAGTAAAAGGGTGTCGTTGTTGACATTGCCACTGGAATAGGTGTGGTCATTCTTATTCCCGCCGGAGTATATGTTATAGATGGCCGGACTGCAACTTTGAGCGGTCGTACAAACTCGACTTCGATCGGTCCTAGGGCCTTTCCTTTGGCGTGTGGTCTCGATTCAAACTCAAGCGGAATAGACATGTTTACCTCAGCTTCCTTAGATGGCTACATCTGGACCACGATCGGATTAAGAGTAATTACAGGCTTCTTCGGATCACCCTCGGCAATTAACCCAATTTATCCCTCGGGATCCCAGTCATCTTCAACTTCAATCATGTGGATACCACCTTTATGGTCAGGCAGCGGATTATTGCGAACATTAGGAGCAGGGTCCTTGGCTACAATGATCTTGTTATCTATGAGGGTCTGTATCTTGTCCTTCAAGGAACATTATTCCTCAATAGTGTGTCCCTTCATGCCGGAGTGGTAAGCACAGGTTTTGTTTGGGTTGACCTACTAAGAAGGGTTCTCAAGGGCGACAGCGGGAATGGGTGTGACATAACCGGCGGCTTTGAGCTTTTCGTATAATTTGTCAATGGGTTCAGCTATGGCAGTATACTGTTTTGGTGGATGATGGTCGAAGTTTGGGCAAGGTCTTGGGATGTTTTGGCGATTAGGTGGTGATTGGTAGTGAGATGGTTGGGAATTGTAGGAATTATAGACGGGAGATGGTTGGGAGTATCTGGGCGAGGTAGGCTGATATGTGGGTGGTGGAGCTTGGTAGGTGGGTGAGGGTGCTTAGTAGCTTGAAGCTGGTTGGTATGTGAAGGAAGGTGCGGGGTATACTTGGTATTTGGGAGGGGACATGGCTTGTTGTGCAACCATCACGACTCCTACATCCCTCTTCTTGGACACACCACCAGATTGCAGAGCTTTATTGGTAGCCTGTAAGGCTTCAAAATTAGCAACCATACCGTTTTTGATGCCTTCCTCAATTCGCTCTCCCAACTTGATGATATCAGAAAACTTGTGCCCCTCGACCATCATCAGTCGCTCATAATACTGAGGATCCTGAGCACGTACAAAGAATTTCTACATTTGTTCCTCTTCCAAGGCAGGTCTGACCTTGGCAGCTTCTGACCTCCAACGAGTAGCATACTCGCGAAAGGTCTCTGTTGGTTTCTTCTTTAAGTTCTGGATGTAGAACACAGCCGGTGCATTCTGCGTGTTGAACCTGAATCTATCCATGAAGTCCGTAGCCATGTTCACCCAATTGGTCCATTTCTTTGGATCCTGGTTGATGTACCAGGATAGTGAATCGCCTTTCAAACTCCTCATGAAGAGTTTCATGCAGATCCTTTCATCTTTCCCCACGCCGACCAATTTGTCGCAATAAGTCCTCAGATGTACTCTTGGATTACCAGTACCGTCAAACATCTCGAACTTAGGAGGTTTGTACCCCTCGGGCAGTTCAATATCGGGCTGTATGCAAAGATCCTCATAGTTCAATCCCTCAATCCCTTTAACTCCTTCGACGCCCTGAACTCGGTTGGTCAATTTCTTGAGTTCCTCGGCCAGATTCCTGATGAACTTATCCTTATCGTCGGACTCATGGGTATGTTGTGTGGAATGAGCTACGGTTTCCACATAAATGGGATTATCGTAAGCCTGGAAGTGGTCTCTCGTCCGATCCTTGAGAAGCGGAGTGTTGTAGTGACATGTGTTGCGTTGTGCTGGTGGAACTAGATCTTTGGGGTGATTGGGTTGTTTGGGGATGTTTTGTGTTAAGTTGGAGTTTGGAGCATTTGGGAAGTGAACGTCTGGGTCGTTGAGGGAGAATGATAAGTGGGCCAAGTTCTTGACCTGATCAAGTTACTCTTGGAACCTTAGCAAATTCTTCTCTAATGGAGACATACCCTCGTGCAGAACCTGAATACCCTGACCATCAGTGATCTCAACCTGTTCATCCATGCTGTCTTTTCTAGTACCGCTTGCATCGGCCATCTTAGTTTTACCCTTGCTTTTTTCCTTTGGGAGGACTGGGAGGAGGAGTAGGAGGAGGGACCTTTGATCTTGTGCAATAAGGTTGATGCCAGAGTGCACGAACTAACCTTTGGCGAAGGGGAATAACTAAAGAAAAACAAAAAAAGGTAGTGAAGTTAGTGAGGATTATGAAGAATATTGCATTAATTTAAACACGTAATGCGAAAATGTAAAACGCATCCTAGGTTGGGGAACCTGTTTGTGCCCGAGGTAGGCCTAGTGACAAATTAATTTGGAGAACTTAAAATACTAAATGCATCATTTTATTGACAATGAAATAGACAAATCCATCTTGACTCTAAGAATGCGAAAATATAAATGTCATTAATGGCCAATGGCCTTATTACATCAAAAAGCAAAGTAAAGACAAATCCTATCTATTTGGTCCCAGAAGGACCTTCCCCAGACTCGGCATCTCTACTTGCCTTGATCAACATTCCCATCTCGCGGAGTCCCAGCAGCAAGTAGGTCTTGGCTAGAATTCCCACTTCAGCTCCCTCGGTCTTTTGACAAGTCTCGATCATCCTAAAGAACTTTTCCTCCAGGTCAACTATGCCTCGTTCCAAGTGTGCTAGCCTTTGGGTGGAAGTGATGTCCATGTCCTTCCATTCCTCTATCAGCTTCTTGTTGGCTATGTGGATTTTGTGATGATCTTCCTCACAGTCACGGAGCCTTTTGCGAAGCTGGTTGAGTCTAGTTGTTGCTTCGGCTTTCTCTTCTATGACCTTATGTCCTAGAGCGAACCCTGGCTCAATACTTCCTCCCCAGTTATCTTCCAACCATCCCAGATAGTAAGGAGAGAAACCGGCGTAATACCTATCGGGCTCGATAGTATCCTTCTCCAACCGGATCCTGCAGTGCCACAATTGCTGAGCTTGACACTTGTGAGGGATGTCATCATTTTGGAAGTCCGCCCTGAGATGACTCATTTTCTCGACCCTTGGGATGACTTGCTTCCTCCCTGCCTGCCTCATGACTCAAATCAGGATGTAAGGGTATGTCCCTCTAAGACCAATCAATATTAGGAATGGAGTGTCTCTAGTCCGAACGATGAATTCATCGATCGGGAACCACTCGAACATCCATTGGATATGATCCTCGGTCAGATTTTCCAATAACTCGACCCATCCATTGGCATTCTCTGTCTGTGCAAACATGTTGGGGATGTAGTTCATACGCTTTGGATGATGGAACGCAATATGATCATCCCAAACTCTCCTATGTATGTCTTGACGGTAGTCACCCCTTTGCAAATGCTCGGTGAGCCAAAGCTGGAGTAGCAGGTTGCAACCCTCAAAATGTTTCGCTCCTCGTCCAAAGATTGGTATATGTCGGCAACGATCATAGGTACAATGGTGAAATCCTGTTCGTCGATCCCTTCCATCAAAGTCTTGGTAACCATAGCTAGTCTGGTGTGGATTCTCCCCTTCTTTGTCGGGAAGACCATCAATCCCAAAAAGCAGAATATGAAGACGAATACCCAGCGGTGAATGTGTCCTAGAAAAGTGAGGGCGAATTCTTCTTAATTTGTGCGGCAAGACTGACTGCGGCCATACCTCTCGTACAAGTAGTCAAAGGGGATGTACGAGTCCTCCAAGCAGACTAAATCCGGATTCTTCTTGAGTCCCATCATCTTGAGAAAACCCCGGCATGTTCGGTTTTCAGGCATTAATAACCCTTGAGACTCCCAAGGCAAACCAGCTAAACCCCCTATCTCCTCTAGAAGTAGTGTTATCTCATTGTTCCCAAATTGAAAAACCGACCGATCACAGTCCCAGAATAAGGTGGCAGCCTCTATCACCATGTTATTAGGCTGAATGTCCAAGAGAGAGGGCAAGTTGCCCAGGTGTTTTCTGACTGCTGTTTTGCCGCTGGAGTGCAAGTCTTCCCACCAATTCAGAAGTTTTGGGTGGATGTTGGTGACCATGCCGAATCTGGGGAACTCGTGCCTCATCTCTACAAAGTAAATAGGTTAGGCCCTTACCCCCACCGGACTCGACTATTTAACATCAATAATTAGCATGAGCATTTAAGTTCTCCAAATAAATGCACAGAACGTGAATGCGTCCTTTTGGGTTCCAGGGAAACCCAATGGACTTTGGACAAGGCTATCTTAAAGGCCATTGTGCGGACAACACGTTAGCCTGGCTAGGTTTTACCATGATGCATGAAACATACAGTAGAGTAAGGTTTCTATTGGGGTTTTAGACTGGTACCCTTGAGCGGATAACTCAAGCTGAAGGCACAGAATTGTCGACTGCACCGCTGATCGACTAGTTTTACCGCAAATACGCCTTTTCGAATTTAGTGGGTGATAATATTGGAATAGCGCAACCACTCATTGTAAGCGTTGCTATAGGATTTCATTTGGCACGAGTGGAATATGAATGTGGAGCATGATATGCAATAAATGGCATTTAAACAAATAGGCATGTATTTTCACGTTGAGGAAAGCGGTAAAGAAACAAAATACAAAAGTTTTAATGAAAGCGATTACAAAGAAAACATGAAAATATGCCAGTTACGTTCAGGTGAAATAAGTACCTGTAAAAAGTTAACAGTTAACAACATATAACGGGGAATAGGAAAAGGTGTAAGCATTTAAATGAAAATTAAAGGTCCAAACTCACAAAGCAAATTGTAATGGTATAAGCCTAGGGAAGATCCCCAGAAGAGTCGCCATGTTGTCGCGCCCCCTTTTTCTATCGCACGGGTTAGGTACGGAGATATCGGGTTTATGATATTTTGGACAACTCCTTAAAAGAAAAGGTTTAAGGAAGAGTCGCCACCTAACGATTTTTATGGTGCATTAGGGCACCTAGAGTTGATAACTCATGAACTAGTTTGCATTACCAGAGATTGGGTAAGGGCTTGAAATTATCCCAAGGGGAAGGTGTTATGCACCCCTCAAGATCCACAACTTTGGGTCCCAGCCAAGAAGGTTTGTGAATTTTGACGGTGAACAAATAGCAAGTAAGGTTCATATAAGAGGGGATTTCAAACAAGCATGAAAATATTTAAAAGTTTTGGAGAAAGCATTAGAATAAACATTTGAAAAGAAATGTCCTAGGTTTAAAGTAATACAAATCACATCAATGCAATACCCGGTATGTCACACCTCGAAAGGCGGCTACACGTGGTATTAGCGCACCGGTCATCATATCTGTACTCTACCCTTACCACCCCGTAAAGGTTATTTAAAATGCGTGTGTTGGTTACGAATGCTTATAGCGTGCCATTACCCGTCCCATTCTATAAGTCCTGGAGGGTATTTAGGACTACTAATCCTACAAGGTGAGTACTAGGCTGAACTCCTAGGTTTACAAGGATAAAATTATAGGCGACATGCATAACAAGTAGAACTACAGATATGGGGAACACATAAGGGCAAATAAAGGCTCATAGATCCCTCCATCGGTAGACATACAATTGGCACGTCTCAAACACATTTTAGGTGTCAAAGATGGGAGTTAAAAAAAGTGTTTTGAGTAAAACAGTGAATTGCAAAAGGAGTCTGATTTGGAAAACTTAATGAAGGAGTAATTCAGAGAAATAGTTGATTTCTTAGAAATGTAGTTGTTTAGGGGGAGTGGTAAAATTCAGAAGTACAATGATTTAAAGCTTTCAGGAAACATAACCGAAAATTACTGAGGCCTGGTTTCGAAGTAAAAATAGTGATAAGTGACCCAAAAATACAGTAGCTTAACATATATGGTAGTTAAAGATAATTGCAGTGAAGAAGTAATAAGTGGTACCAAAATACAGTAGCTTTAAATATCCATAGCAAGGGTTCAAAATGGCATGATTTTGAGTGGAGTGAAGTATCTTTGAAAACCCGGTAGTTTAAAGCATAACAGTGCAAAACTCAGAAAGTCCTAAGGGAGGAAAATGCACAATAGAGCCAGAGTTTTAGTAAAATAAAGTGAACCTCGGTGAGGTAAAACAAGAATGGGAGAAACAGGGTTCAAAAGGTTAAAGAGGTTGATTAGCCCTAAACATAATTGGTTTAATTTTATTGCATTCGGCCTAAATATGCCTAGGCGTCGTATACATTGCCTAACTATCTCAAAAAGGTGAACATGCATATTTGGATTTTGATTTTAAAGAATATATTTGCAGAAAATGTTTCAAGTAGGCTAACCGCATTTTATTAGATTATGCATGCTAATTACACGATTTGCAATTCAAACAAGTATACGATCCTAAATAACAGGATATCTAATGCACATAGATGTTCCTAACACATGGTTTCTAAGATGGAAATGCAGTAATGACCTTACGACAGTTTATTATGCTTGTTATTAACTGATCAGGATTATGGAATGAGAATTATAACATGCTGAAAGTGAAAGACCTAAAATAGGATTTCTACTTATGTGAGATGCATGTCCTATACAAGTTATCTAATGCACAAATAAAGTCTTATAGGCATGTTTTCTACCCATCACCTAAGCGAAGCATGCATAACTCTCCCACATTCACTATACAGCCCCAATTATTCGTTTACAAATTATTACAGGCCAATAATAATAAATTACATTAATGAAAGGAAAAATAAGAAGTTATTCTATAGGGAGCCTTCAATAGGCCCAATCTCCCAGCCTCACTCCTTTCGAGTTTCACAGCCTTAATGGCCTGGGTGCGGCAAAGCTCCCAAGGGGCCCAATGGATCCCTGGCCAATACCAGCACCCAAGCAAATTACCAAGATTTTAACAAGTGCAGTGTAGAGTTACTAGCCTTGTGTGTCAAAGTTCAATGAGTACTCAGGGGTACTCAAGGCAATGCTCACACGAAGGGGGTAGGACCTAATTTTCTAAGAGTAGTGCTAAGTGCAGGGAAGAGAGGAAAGTTCATAGTTTAAGAAAGGAGTTTTCAAAACTGGAGAGTTTTTTTTGAAAGATTAACTTAAAATAAACAGAAATATTAATCAAAAGTTCAGCAATACAGGATTTCACACAAGGATTATGGGGAAAAAGGGAAAAATAGATCACATAATAACACCAAGAGATACATAGACTTATGAAAAACTCACTAAGTATGAGTACACAAAATCAAAGAGATTTAGGGGACCAAGAAATGATCGAATTTATACATAATAGGAGGCACTAACAAAATACATGTAGAACTGGTAAGATGTGGAGCAAATGATAGCCATAAACATGTAAGTCGTAAGTGGGATAAGCAATAACAGGTAAAAGGTTCAGGGGGATCAGGGGACACATGATACTTGAATAGGAAAAGAAATAACCTAACGGATGTATACAGAAATAGGCAAGGTTTATAACAAGTATTGACTTCACTCATAGACATATAAAGAGGAAAACATGGCAAGTATCAACAGGCAAACAAGGAGTTAATTACATGTTGAACAGTAGAAACATAGGTAGAAAAAAATTAGGAATATGACAAACTAAAATATAAATAGACACATTGACTTGGAGCTTTGGAAAATTAATTAGAACATACCAGATTATAGAAGAGCACAACAGAATGTAAGAGCAAGTGATAACACAATAGTAGCCTTGGCTTACAGCCAGTTACCAAGAGACAAGAGCATGGAACAACAGAGAAAGAAAGAGAGCAAAAGCACAAGAGAGAATATTGTGTATTGCTATGTGTGTTGTGAAATGTATCAGTGTCTTCAGTATGAATCTCAGTGTTAGTGTGTGTAAGTTAAGAGTGAAGGCAGAGTATATATAGTTGAAAAGCAAGTAGTGAATAAGGTAAAAAATAAAGTCAAGTAGTAATTGAAGGAACTCGAAATCAATTAGTCAGGAAATTAAGGCAAGTACTCCCTTAACTCAAGGGATTTTATTCAATCAGTAAGAATTAGTAATATAGAGGGCAAGAAGAATCAATACATGATTAATAAGGAAGGAATCAATTTTAGTTCAGTAATTTTGGGACTCGGAATCAATTTGTGTAACAAGCAGTGCAAGTACTCCCTTATTTAAGGGAGTTAACTCCAAATGGTAATAAGCAGGTAACAAATAAGGAAAGAGACTATACATAGCTTTGAGGAAATAATTCAAGTAGCAAGTATAGATCAGACAAATTAGGCTAGATACATAATACTCTAGTTAAGTAAACAATGTAAGAATCAATTAACAACATAGCCAATCACATAATAAGGCAAGAGATAAAAGAAAATCAGTAAAGATGTTTTCACAGGAAAGTAGTGAGGCTAGCCTCGAGTGAGATTCAAATCAAGGGAATCAACACCAAATCAAAGGAAAGTTTTTCACAAATAAGGAAACAATTCAGGATCAGCCAAGAGTCATAAGGAAAATACATGAAATTACAACTTTAAGGAAAGGTACCACAGCCTTAAAGAAAACTAGTAAGAATCAGTATAAAATCACCATGTAAACAATCAATAGGATGTATAGTCAAGTTTACCAAACGATATATAGCCCATTTTGAACAATATCAGGGAAACCCTAAGCAAAGAACACAGAACAATATGGGATTAAAATACTAGCACCAAAATTAAGCAAAGAGCATATAACTCCGAGAAGAATCCAGAGAAACACACAGACAAGCGAACATAATACGAATACAGACCCTAAAATTGGGGTATCATCATAAACATGAAATTTAAAAATAAAAATGTTTAAAAATAAACTGGAACTCAAGATTAGCACTAAAAATCAGAAGATAAAGCGTTTTCAAAAGGGATTGAGAAACCCTAGTTTCGAAAAAGGGACAAAAGCGTTTTAAACTTGAATATTTGTAAAGATCGAGTAGAGAATGATTCAAAACAGGAAGGAATGAGTCGAAAATCATTAAAATACAAAGATGTAAAGGTTTGGGTCAGGATTAGGGTTTCGTGAAAAACCAGAGAGAAGTAAGAAAAAACCTGGCTGTGAAACTCAGGACAATGGCGTTTAGAGCACCTTTGAGTAAAAACCATCGGAGACGGCCGGAAACAGCCTTAGGTGGAGCTTCCAGTGGTGGTCCGGCATGGTCAGAGCCTATGGAGGTCTCAGAGATTGAAGAGATCGGAGAGATATGGCTTCCAGGCTGCTGGTGGTCGAAAGAGGTGAGACTAGAAGTGGCCGGAGAAAGCCATCGGAGAAGACGAAGAACCAGAAGGTTCTAGAGAGAAGGGGGAGAAGAAGAGACAAAGAGAGAGAGTGAGGAGTCTCGAAATGAGACGGGGAAGGGGGTTTAGTTAGGGATTAATTAAGGAAATAGAAATCTGGGCGCTTGATCTAATCTGATCAACGACTCAGATTGATTTGGGGGTTGGGCCGGGTAAAATAAGATGGTTGGGCTAGGTTAACTGGGTTTGGGTTGAATATTTAATTAGGCTAGTTTTTAAATAAAAGGTGGCTAGATATTAAATACCCCAAAAATAGATAAATAATTAAATAAACAGCCAATAATTATACAAAAATGAAATTGAGTTTAAATAATTGAAATTAAAAGAATTAAACAATATTAGATAAAAAAAATGACTTGTCACGACCCAAATCTTGATTCAGGTCGCGATGGCACCTAACGACGAGGTTAGGCCAGCCAATATAGAAACACTAAGTTTTACCATTCCCCGTTACGCAAATTTCATTTTTTAACCTATTTTAAACAGATATAAACATGATAATGGTTGTGATGTGAAATAAAACTACAAGTGCGGAAAATCAACCAATAGGCATGTCGCATAACATATGTACAACCAACAACCCAAAATATACACCATGTGTGTGCCAGGAACTAGTGTCACGAGTGCCACGGGCAAATACTGAATATACAATGACTACAATATATACAGGGTCTCAGTCTGAATGAAATGGACAGAGAATATAACAAAAGAACTCCAGGGTGCTGCTAGGAAGTCGTTGGGAAAGCAGCTTACCGTGAAGTATGACCACGCTATCAATATCTAGCACCTGCCTGATAATCAGACGTACCAGCCTCCGGACCGGTATAGTCAAGTACAGAAAGAAAAGAAAGTGCAGCATGAGTACATATTAAATAAATATGTACCCAGTGAGTATCCCGCCTAAACTCGAAGAAGTAGTGACGGAGGTAGACTCGATACTCACTAAGGTCCAACAGTAATAACATATGATAGAATATAATGAAATACAGTAGCCATGTCAGGGAAATAAGCAACAAGTATATATATATCAAAAGCAAATTGCTGAACTAAACAATAAAGCACTTTCAAGGGTAAGACCACCGAACGATACAATAATCACAAATTCTTAGATCCGCCGTGGCGTACGGCCCGCTCCCATAAGGTACCTTCTACACTTGCCGTGGCGTACGACCAGATCCCATATTCATTTCAATTTCCTTCCAACACTTCCGTGGCGTACGACCCGATCCCATATATTTCATAATTTCTCAACACTGCCGTGGCGTACGGCCCGATCCTATATATATTCAATTACTTTCAGCACTGCTGTGGCGTACAACCCGATCCCATATATATTCAATTACTTTCAACGCTGCCGTGGCGTACGGCCCGATCCCATATATTTCACAATTTCTTTTCAACTCTGTCGTGGCGTACGACCCGATCCCATCTATATTCAATAATTACTTTCCACAACAAATTCCTTGCCATTCAACAATTTTTCCATAAAGCCTCAAAGAAATAACACTATGCAAAACATAATTTCATAGTACATATGGCGTCACAATAAATAATATAAAGCATTACAAGAAAAACATATCAGGCATTACGAGAAAAGCATATAAGGCATGATGTGGGCCTAACTACCCGGACATAACAATAATAGCCGCTACGTACGGACTCTCGTCACTTGGCGCGTACGTAGCCCCCAAACAATTTGCGCATAACATATACCTCACCTTTGGGGACAATTCCCTCTTACATGGTTAGAGAGGAGAGTCACCTCGTGTCGAATCTACCCCTCGGACCACAAATTGCGCCTGAAACTCCGAACTCTACACCCGAGGACTCGCAACTAGCCAAAAGGTATTCAATAACATCAATGCATGCACAATGCGGGAAATTACCCTAGTTATTTTACTAAAATCACTATTCTTGAAGAATTTCCAAATTCCAACCCCGGTCCCGCATGTTCAAATTCCGAAAATTCTCGAAGGGATCACTCACCCATAGCCTAAGGATCATTAATGTGTGATTTCTACTTAAATTCATGGCCTAAAACGGATAATCACAAAATCCTCAAGAACCCTAAAATTACTACCTAATTCTATGGTTTTAGATAATTTAATAGTGAATTTAACTAAGAATTAATGTTTGAAACTAGTAAAACTATGGAATTTACTTACCTCAATGACAGTGGTGGAAGGTCCCTTGAAGAGCTCTCTAAAAACTTGAAGAGGAAGATGAAAATGGAAGAAAAATGCTAAGTCCCGTATTTTATAAAACTGCCCAGGGATTCCTTAACTGCGATCGCGACAAGGGGCATGCGATCGCGAAGGCCAGCTGGCCAGACCTCTGCGATCGCGGCAGAGGTCCTGCGATCGCGAAGGCCAACTGGCCAGACCTCTGCGATCGCGGTAGAGGTCCTGCGATCGCGAAGAACAAACTCACCCGGCGTAGACGCGACTCTATGCGATCGCGATAAAAGGCTGCGATCGCGAAGGTGTGGAACCCAGACCTCTACGATCGCAAAGGGGAAGCTGTGATCGCAGAGAACAATCAACAGCCCAGCAAAATCCTTCTCCGCGATCGCAACCCACCTTCTGCGATCGCAAAGAAGGAAACCAGATAGCAGAAATTCTGGTTTTTCCAACTTAGCTCCCGCGGGTCTAAAACACACCCGAGCCCCTCGGGACCCCATCCAAAAGCACCGGCAAGTTTGTATTCATGATACGGACTCGCTCGAACTTCTGGAACCTCAATAACAACAACGAAACTCAGAATTCAACCCCAAAACCATATTGAATCAAAACTTAAGAACTTGAAATTCTAGAATTCACTTCAATGCGCCGAACCGGCCTATACTACTCGGAATGACTTCAAATTTTGCAGACAAGTTATAAATGACATAACGGAACTATTCCCGATCTCGGAATTTCATTCGGACCTCGGGAACATAAAATCACATTTCAAGCCAAATTTCAAATTCTTTAAAAATCCTCAAAACTTCATTAACTCCAATTTTCTCATTCTGGTCTGAAACCCGTCAAATCAAGTCCGTTTCTAACCAAATTTCACAAATAACTTACATAACACATATTGAACCTGTTCCGAGCTCCGAAATCATAATACGGGCCCGGCCGCACAAGTTTCACATCAAGGTTCATGTTCATAAGCCTTTAATATTTTTCATAAAACAATTTTCTTTAAAATTCATTTCTCGAACTTGGGTCCTCGGAATTCGATTTCGGGCATACGCCCAAGTCCCATATTTACCTACGGACCTTCCGGAACCGTCAGATCACAGATCCGGGTCCGTTTACCAAAAATGTTGACCAAAGTCAACTTTATTCAATTAATTATCATAAATTAAACCTCTTAATCAAGTTTTCACATAAAGGATTCCCGGCTACGCGCCCGGGCTACGCACGCACATCAAGGTGAGATTAACGGAGGCTTTCGGGGCCTCAGAACACAGTCATAATTAGATTCACATAAGACGGCCCCCTTTTTGGGTCATCACAATCTCCCCCTCTAAAACAAACGTTCGTCCTCGAATAGACATAGAATCGTACCTGAAGTGCCGAATAGCTGTCGATACCTGCTCCGCATGTCTTCCTCGGAATCCCAAGTCGCCTCATCAACTAGTTGGCCCCTCCACTGGACCTTTACGGCATAAATTCTCTTAGACCTCAACTGGCGGTATTGCCTCTCAATAATAGCAACTGGCTTCTCCTCGAAGCCCATCTTCTCATCTAACTTAATAGTGCTGAAATCAATCACGTGTGAGAAATCGGCATGATATCTCCGGAGCATGGATACATGAAATACCGGATGAACTCTCGATAAGGCGGGAGGTAAAGCGAGCTCATAAGCAACCTCCCCGACTCGCCTCAACACCTCGAAACGGCCTATAAACTTGGGGCTCAACTCGCCCTTTTTTCTCGAATCTCATAACGCCCTTCAACGGCGAAACCTTCAACATAACCTTATCTCCCTCCATAAATGCTACATCACGCGCCCGCTGATCTGCGTAACTCTTCTGTCTGGACTGAGCTGTGCGGAGCCTTTCCTGAATAATCTTCACCTTTTCTGAGGCATCTCTCACCAGATTTGTACCATATAGCTTGGCCTCGCCAGGCTCAAACCACCCAATCGGAGAACGACATCGCCGACCATATAAAGTCGCGAATGGAGCCATCTCGATGCTGAACTAATAACTGTTATTGTATGCAAACTCTGCCAAGGGAAAGAACTGGTCCCATTGACCGCCAAAATCAATCACACAAGCCATGAGCATATCCTCCAAAATTTGAATTGTACGCTCCGACTAATCATCAGTCTGAGGGTGAAATGCTGAACTGAGATCTATCTCAGTGCCCATCTCACTGTGCAATGCTCTCCAGAAGTGCGAGGTGAACTGAGAACCTCGATCTGATATAATGGACACCCGCACCTCGTGCAACCGGACTATCTCCCGAACATAAATCTGGGCCAGCCTCTCCGTAGTATAAGTAGTAGCCACAGGAATGAAATGCGCCGATTTGGTCAATCTATCCACAATGTCCCAAACCGCGTCAACCTTCCACAAAGTCCGAGGCAACCCAACCACAAAATCCATGGTGATGCTCCCATTTCCACTCAGGAATGAGCATCTGCTAAAACAGGCCTCCTGGCCTCTGGTGCTCGTATTTGACCTGCTGTCAATTGAGACACCTAGCCACAAACTGCACTATATCTTTCTTCATTCGCCTCCACCAGTAGTGCTGCTTCAAATCACGGTACATCTTCGTCGCACCCGGATGAACAGAATACCGAGAACTGTGGGCCTCTGCTAAAATTCTCTTATTCAAGCCATAAATATTAGGAACACATAAACGGCCCTGGAGCCTTAAGACACCATCCTCGCCTAAAGTAACCTCCTTGGACCTGCCTTGGACCACTGCATCCCGAAGCTCTGCAAGGCATGGATCATCAAACTGTCGATCCTTAATCTCCCCCAACAATGAAGACCGAGCAACTACATAAGCCAAAAATCGACGAGGCTCTGAAAGGTCCAATCTCACAAGGCGATTGGCCAAGGACTGAATGTCCAAGGCTAAAGGTCTCTCCTCAGCTGCAATGTAGGCCAAGCTACCCTTACTTGCTGCCCTCTTGCTCAAAGCATCTACTACTACATTCGCCTTGCACGGGTGATATAAAATAGTGAGATATAATCTTTTAACAACTCGAGCCATCTTCGCTGCCTCAAGTTACGGTTCCTCTGCTTAAGCAAGTACTGCAGGCTGCGGTGGTCAGTATAGACCTCACAAGATACGCCATATAGATAATGCCACCATATATTCAAAGCATGAACAATCGCCGCCAACTCCAAATCGTGCATAGGGTAATTCTTTTCATGAACCTTCAGCTGTCGCGATGCATGAGCAATAACCCTGCCATCCTGCATCAGCACACACCCCAACCCGACGCGTGAAGCGTCGCAAGACATAGTATACATCCCAGAACTGGAAGGCAATGACAGAACTGGTGCCGAGGTCAAAGCTGACTTGAGCTTCTTAAAGCTCGCCTCACACTCGTCGGACCACCGAAACGGGGCATTCTTCTTAGTCAATCTGGTCAGTGGGGCTGCAATAGAGGAGAACCCCTCCACGAATCGGCGATAATAGCCTGCTAGGTCTAGGATACTCCTGATCTCTGTAGCTGAAGTAGGACGCGGCCAACTCTGAACCGCCTCAATCTTCTGAGGATCAACCTTGATACCTTCTCCGGATACCACATGCCCCAAAAATGCCACGGAATCTAACCAGAACTCGCACTTGGAGAACTTAGCATACAACTTCTGTTCCCGCAAGGTCTGGAGCACAACTCTCAAGTGCTGCTCATGCTCACCCAGGCTCCGCGAATAAATCAAGATGTCATCAATGAAGACGATGACGAAGGAATCAATATACGGTTTGAATACCCTATTTATCAAGTCCATGAATACTACTGGGGCATTAGTTAAACCAAAGGACATCACCAGGAATGCATAATGGCCATACCTGGTACGACATGAAGTCTTCGGAACATCTGAAGCCCGAATCCTCAGCTGATGATAATCCGATCTCAAGTCAACCTTGGAAAACACTCAAGCACCCTGTAACTGATCAAACAAATCATCGATGCGCGGCAGAGGATACTTATTCTTGATGGTCTCTTTATTTATCTGGTGATAGTCAATGCACATCCGCATAGACCCATCCTTCTTCTTCACAAATAAGACTAGAGCACCCCACGGCGACACACTCGGCCTGATGAACCCCTTGGCCAACAACTCCTCAAGATGCTCCTTCAAATCCTTTTAGCTCCTTAGGAGCTATACGATAAGGGGGAATAGAAATAGGCTGAGTATCTGGAGCCAAATCAATACAAAAGTCAATATCTCGATCTAGAGGCATGCCTGGAAGATCCGAAGGAAACACATCCGGTAACTCTCGAACAACAGGTACTGAATCAATGGTAGGAGACTCGGCGGTGGTGTCCCGCACATAAGCAAGGTAAGCCAAACAACCCTTCTCGACCATATGCCGAGCCTTTATGAAGGAAATAACCCGGCTGGAGGCACTAACGGAAGAACCTTTCCAATCTAGTCTAGGCGACTCAGGCATGGCTAAAGTGACTGTCTTGGCATGGCAATCTAACACAGCATGATAAGGAGATAGCCAATCCATGCCTAGGATAACCTCAAAATCAATCATATCCAGCAATAAAAGATTTTCTCTTGTGTCGAAACTAGAGAAAGTGACCACACAAGACCGGTAGACTCGGTCTACCTCAACAGAATCACCCACAAGAGTGGACACATATATAGGAGAACACAAGGACTCACGAGGGGTATCCATAAAATGAGCAAATAGTACAGAAACATATGAATACGCGGATCCTGGATCGAATAGTACCGAAGCCTCCCTACCACATACTGAGATAATACATGTGATCACGGCGTATGAGGCCACTGCATCTGATCTGGCCGGAATGGCATAAAATCTGGCTGAGGCTCCTGAAGGTTGAACTCCCCTAGAGTGAACTGGAACTAACTGACCTCTTCCTGACTGGCCTCCCCCTCTAGGACGACCCCTGTCGACCTGTCCTCTACCTCGAGGCGGCCGGGCTGCTGGTGCTGAACTCCTAGGCTGATAACTCTGCTGCACTGCCTTGCCCCAATACCTGGGACAATACCTACACGTATGACCTGGCTCCCCACACTCGAAATAACCTCCTGGTGCTACAGCCCGCTGCCCGAAAGAAGAAGAACCCTGAATAGCTGGAGGGCGGTGTGAACCCTCTGGTAAGGCACTGAAATAGGAACTAGAGGATCTTTGATGACTGAAATAACTGCCGGGTGCACCCTGGGTGGCTGGGGGACGATAGGAGCGCTCTGGCATAACGCCGAACTGAGGCCTCGCTTAAATACCCCTGGGAGGCAGTGGAGGTGCTGAATATGAAGGCCCACTGAACGGGCCACCTCCGAACTAACCTCTACCCCTAGCTGGAGCACCTCTGAAGTCACCCTATGAACCTGGCCCTCTTGTCCTGCGGACCTGGCTGACCTAGCTCCCTGCTCCTCATACGGTAACCCTCAATCCGTTGAGCTATCTCGACTACAAGCTGGTATGGGGTACCCATCTCTACCTCTTTGGCCATAGAGGCCCTAATACCTGGATGCAAGCGTGCCATAAACCGCCGCACCCTCTCGGCTTCAGTAGGAAATATCATAAGGGCATGGCGAGACAACTCGGAGAATCTAGCCTAATAATCAGTCACTGACATGTGCCCCTGCTTTAGTCGCTCAAACTGACCCCGTAGCTCCTCCCTCTCCGAAGGTGGAATGTATCTGTCTAGAAATAGCTGAGCGAACTGATCCCAAGTGACAGAAGGAGAATCTGCTGGCCTGCTGAGAATATATTACTGCCACCACCTGCGAGCTCTGCCCTCTAAATTAAATGTCGTGAAATCTACTCCATGGGACTCCAAAATCCTCATGTTGTGCAGTCTGTCCCTGCACCTATCAATAAAATCCTGAGCATCCTCTCCCCTCTCGCCCCCGAAGAATGGAGGGCGGAGTCGGGTCCATCTATCCAAAATCTTATGTTGGTCACCTTCTGCGACTAGCCTGGGCTCTAGGGCTGCTACTACGGGCTAAACCCCTCCCATGGGCGGTGTGCCCGGGGTATGACGTGTTGCTGCTGCCTGACCTATGACCTGACCGGTAGGGGTCTGGACTCCCCCTCCCGCCTGAGAAGTAGCAGGGTCGGCTGGAAGTAAACCAGCCTGAGACATAGTGTCCATGAATCTCAGCATACGGCCCATGACCTTCTGGAAGCTCGGCCCTGTCATGAAATCCACTAGAGTAGGTGCTACTGGAGGCACCTCATCCTGATCCTCCATAATAGGGTCCTCTGGTGGTGCCACTGGCGTAGCTCTGGGACGCCCTCGTCCCCTGCCTCGAGCAGGTGCTCTGCCCTTACCTCTACCCCAACCTTGGGCAGCCGGGGCAGCGGCCTCTCCTGGACCAGGAACATTGGATGCACGCGTCCTCACCATCTGTGAGAGAATAGAAGAATAAGTTTGAGTACATCATAGACTGCACGACAGGATATGAATAAAGGGAAGTTTCCTAACAACCCATAGCCTCCTAAACTGAACCTGCCCGTGACTCTTGACACTTACGTGAACCTAAGGGTTTAATACCACGTTGTCACGACCCAAATCTCGATTCAGGTCGCGATGGCTCCCAACGGCGAGGTTAGGCCAGCCAATATAGAAACACTAAGTGTTACCATTCCCCGTTATGAAAATTTCATCTTTTAACCAATTTTAAACAAATATAAACATGATAATGGCGATGACGTGAAATAAAACTACAAGTGCGAAAAATCAACCAATACGCATGTCGCATAACATATGTACAGCCAACAACCCAAAATATACACCACGTGTGTGCCAGGAACTAGTGTCACGAGTGCCACAGGCAACTACTGAATATATAATGACTACAATATATACAGGGTCTCAGTCTGAATGAAATGGACAGAGAATATAACAAAAGAACTCCAGGGTGCTGCTAGGAAGTCGCCGGGAAAGCAGCTCACCGTGAAGTATGACCACACTATCAATATCTAGCACCAGCCTGATAATCAGACGTACCAGCCTCCGGACCTGTACAGTCAAGTACAGAAAGAAAAGAAAGTGCAGCATGAGTACATATTAAATAAATATGTACCCAGTGAGTATCCCGCCTAAACTCGAAGAAGTAGTGACGAGAGGTCGACTCGATACTCACTAAGGTCCAACAGTAATAACATATGATAAAATATAATGAAATACAGTAGGCATGTCAGGGAAATAAGCAACAAGTATATATATATCAAAAGCAGAAATCCAAACAATTTCTGAACTAAACAATAAAGCACTTTCAAGGGTAAGACCACCGAACGATACAATAATCACAAATTCTTAGATCCGCCGTGGCGTACGAACCGCTCCCAAAAGATACTTTCAACACTCGCCGTGGCGTACAACCCGATCCCATATTCATTTCAATTTCCTTCCAACACCGCCGTGGCGTACGGCCCGATCCCATATATTTCATAATTTCTCAACATTGTCGTGGCGTACGGCCCGATCCCATATATATTTAGTTACATTCAGCATTGCCGTGGCGTACGGCCCGATCCCATATATATTAAATTACTTTCAACACTGTCGTGGCGTACGCCCTGATCCCATATATTTCACAATTTCTTTTCAACTCTGCCATGGCGTACGGCCCGATCCCATGTATATTCAATACTTACTTTCCACAACAAATTCCTTGCCATTCGACAATTTCTCCATAAAGCCTCAGAGAAATAACACTATGCAAAAAATATTTTCATAGTACATATGGTGTCACAATAAACCATATAAAGCATTACAAGAAAAACATATCAGGCATTACGAGCAAAGCATATAAGGCATGATGTGGGCCTAACTACCCGGACATAACAATAACAGCCGCTACGTACGGACTCTCATCACTTGGCGCGTACGTAGCCCCCAAACAATTTACACATAGCATATACATCACCTATGGGGACAATTCCCTCTTACAAGGTTAGAAAGGAGACTCACCTCGTGTCGAATCTACCCCTCGGACCACAATTTGCGCCCGAAACTCCGAACTCTACACCCGAGGACTCGCAACTAGCCAAAAGGTATACAATAACATCAATGCATGCACAATGCGGGAAATTACCCTAGTTATTTTACTAAAATCGCTATTCCTGAAGAATTTCCAAATTCCAACCCCGGTCCTGCATGTTCAAATTCCGAAAATTCTCGAAGGGATCACTCACCCATAGCCTAAGGATCATTAATGTGTGATTTCTACTTGAATTCATGGCCTAAAATGGAAAATCACAAAATCCTCAAGAACCCTAAAATTACTACCTAATTCTATGATTTTAGATAATTTAATAGTGAATTTAACTAAGAATTAATGTTTGAAACTAGTAAAACTATGGAATTTACTTACCTCAATAATAATGGTGGAAGGTCCCTTGAAGAGCTCTCTAAAAACTTGAAGAGGAAGATGAAAATGGAGGAAAAATGCTAAGTCCCGTATTTAATAAAACTGCCCGGGGATTCCTTAACTGCGATCGCAACAAGGGGCATGCGATCGCGAAGGCCAACTGGCCAGACCTCTGCAATCGCGGCAGAGGTCCTGCGATCGCGAAGGCCAACTGGCCAGACCTCTGCGATCGCGACAGAGGTCCTGTGATCGCGAAGAACAAACTCACTCGGCGCAGACGCGACTCTATGCGATCGCGATAAAAGGTTGCGATCGCGAAGGTGTGGAAACTAGACCTCTGCGATCGCAAAGGGGAAGCTGTGATCACTGAGAACGATCAACAGCCCAGCAAAATCCTTCTCCGCGATCGCAACCCACCTTCTGCGATCGCAGAGAAGGAAACCAGATAGCAGAAATTCTGGTTTTTCCAACTTAGCTCCCGCGGGTCTAAAACACACCCGAGCCCCTCGGGACCCCGTCCAAAAGCACCAGCAAGTCTGTATTCATGATATGGACTCGCTCGAACTTCCGGAACCTCAATGACAACAACGAAACTCAGAATTCAACCCCAAAACCATATTGAATCAAAACTTAAGAACTTGAAATTCTAGAATTCACTTCAATGCGCCGAACCGACATATACTACTCGGAATGACTTCAAATTTTGCAAACAAGTTATAAATGACATAACGGAACTATTCCCGGTCTCGAAATTTCATTCGGACCTCGGGAACATAAAATCACATTTCAAGCCAAATTTCAAATTCTTTAAAAATCCTCAAAACTTCATTAACTCCAATTTTCTCATTTTGGTCCGAAACCCGTCAAATCAAGTTTTTTTATTACCAAATTTCACAGATAACTTACACAACACATATTTAACCTGTTCCAGGCTCCGAAATCATAATACGGGCCCGACAGCACAGGTTTCACATCAAGGTTCATGTTCATAAGTCTTTAATATTTTTCATAAAACAATTTTCTTTAAAAATTCATTTCTCGAACTTCGGTTCTCGGAATTGGATTACTGGCATATGCCCAAGGCCCATATTTTCCTATGGACCTTCCAGGACCGTCGCATCACAGATCCGGGTCCGTTTACCAAAAAAGTTGACCAAAGTCAACTTTATTTAATTAATTATCATAAATTAAACTCTTAATCAAGTTTTCACATAAAGTCTTCATGGCTACGCGCTCGGGCTGCGCACGCACATCGAGGTGAGATTAACGAAGGCTTTCGGGGCCTCGGAACACAGTCATAATTAGATCACATAAGACGACCCCCTTTTGGGTCATCACATGACTAATTATCAAATTAAAATAACATAAAGTGTGCAATTGGGTTATAATTGCAAAAATCATTTTAATTATAGCTAAATAATGCCCGATTGACTAATTTATGAAATAATTGGATTTCAATAAATAGAAAATGATTACCACTGATATACTGAGCTAGGAAGTATTTTTAAAATTAGTTAGAGCATAATTTATGAATTATTTAATATATGAAATATTAAATAAATGGGAAATAATAAAAACATGGGAAAAAAATAGGGAAAAAATACCCATTATTGCAAAGAGTAATTTTGAAAGCTTGTATGCAAGTTCGAAAATAATTTGAGGAAAAATTGGGTATCAACAGCTGAGGCATGGAAAATATACTATAACAGGACTGAGTACATGAAAACAATAATCATCAACAGAGACAGCAATAATCGACCGTTCCGGTCTGAACATATCGGCGTGAAGCCTTAATATTTATACTTAGCATGATTTCAATTGTGTTCAAGGTAAATGAAACCTTCACAGTACCAATATCAACCTGAGATAACCATTAGACAGTGCCATGGGATGATCCAGGCCACAATATTCGGTGTACGCCCGCATGCCCGTCACTTGGCAAGTGTGTCACCTTAATTAACATTAAATATCATATAGTTTGGGGTGTCAAACCCTCAGTTCCAAGTTTGGAAGCGTTACTTACCTCAAAATCGGCTAATATACTACTCTGCAGTGCCCTTGCCTCTAAATTCGGCCTCTGAGTGCTCCAAATCTACCAACAATAAGATGAATATCATTATAATATGCTAAGGAACTAATCCCAATCGAAATTTATCAAAAATACTCAAAAATCGAAATTGGTCAAACCCGGCCCGCAGGCCCAAGTCTAGGAACTCGATAAAATTTACACCACAAGAATCCTCGTCCTCCCACGAGTCTATACATACCAAGAACACTGAAACCGTTGTCCAAATGACCCCTCAAATTCTCATTCTAAAGCCTCTTAATCCCAAGCCCTAATCACCCATTTTGCACTGATATTTCCCTAATTTTTCACCATTATTCCAACCTTTAGTCACATATAAATGTGTTAAGAGTAAAAAACCTTACCTCAATGAAGAACTATCGAATTCCCTCTTCAAAAACCCTTCAAAGCTTCAAACCCAGATGAAATATTGTGAAAGATGGCTCAAATTCGCAAAGGCATGGTTTTATACTCTCTGAACAGTGGTTCCACACCTGAGTCCACTTAAGCGCACTTGCGGACCCACACCTGCGGTCCCAGGTCCGCACCTGCGAAGAACCCACAAAATCTCGGCCTCCGCACTTACGACTTTGCAGGTACGATACTCATCCCGCGCCTGCGATCTTCCACTAAATCCCCCAATATCCGCATCTACGGAGCTCTGCTCGCTCCTGCGGGCTCGCACCTGCGGTCCAACTTTCGCAGGTGCGGTTACCCCAGCACCACCAGCTGAAGCTGCATTTTACCACGTCCAAAATCTCGGTCCATCATCCGAAATCAATCCCGAGACCCTCGCGACTCCAACCAAATATACCAACACATCATAAATGATCATTTGAACTTAGTCGAGCCTTCGAAACATCAAAAACAACATCAAAACCCCAAAAACTCATCGAATTCAAGCCTATGAACTTTGAAATTTCTAAATTCCACCAACGATGCTGAACTACTGAAAACAACTCCGATTGGCCTGAAATTTTGCAGACATAACCAAAATGGCGTTACGAACCTGTTCCAACTGTCGAAATTCTATTCCGACCCCGATAGCCTATTTCCCATTGCTGACCGGAAATTGCAAAAAACTAACTTTCGCCAATTCAAGCCTAATTCTACCCCGGACATCACAAAAACATTATGAACACACTCCTAAGTCCCAAATCACCTAACGAAGCTATCCGAGTCATAAACTCCGCATTCCGAGGTCGTTTACCAATAAGTCAACTCTCGGTTGACTTTTCCAACTATAAGGTTACTATTAGAGACTAAGTGTCTTCGTTCTCACTTCAACCATTCCGAACCCGAGCCCACCAACTCCAACATATCATAAACAGTATAATCAATGTATGACCAGGCAGAAACATGAATAACGGTGCAAATTCTAAGAAACGACCGACCGGGTCGTTAATTTAATCGTCATATTTGATCTCCATGTTATTGTTATGCGTTTAGACGGCATGCCTATAAGAGGTGTATTATCTACTTTCATTAACTTAGATATCATGTCCATAAGGCTTCAATAGTTTATCGATCAAATTGCTTTATCACTTTGATATGCTTCCATCTAGATATCATGACCATAGGGTCTTAACTAATTAATCAATTGATGTTTGTACTACTTCACTTAGATAGAATGACTATAAGGATAAAGTGTTACAAAATCGAGTCCATCATCCAATTGTTAGAAATCATGTCCATAGGATATTAACTGACGCTGCTAATCATAAGTTCTGAAATGACTTCATTACCTAATTATGTGACTGCTTGAGATCATGCCTATATGAACTGTCACCTTCCTAAGATGTATGTCTATAAAACCTGCATTAGTAATTCAGAAATACGAGATTGTTTCCATTACCTTATTACGCAAACAATTAGAAATTATGCCTATAGGACTTATATAACGATCTAATATTCACGTACGTTAGTCCAGAAACTGCACCATTACATGTTTGATACTGGAATCATATAGAGATCATGCCTATAGGACTAACGGACTCTAAGTACTAATTTTGAAATTTTCTACTGCTTAACATCAGAATTAGTCTGCGTGCTTCTTTGTTTATGTGTGGAGGCTAACATGAGCCAATCTTTGCTATTATGTGCAGTCCTATTTGTTTTGAATGCGCGATTAGTTTTATCATTTTTGAGCAACCAAAGTAAGTCAAGAACCACCCAAATACAGGTCCAAAGCCTCCTGGACCGTAGGCATGGGACGGGTAATGCACGCGTAGGACACGACTTAGAATTGAATTAGAGCGCCTTTAAGTAAACAACTTCAACATAGTAATTGGGTAGCATGAGATGATAGTTTGTGCCCGCTGAATAATATGAGCAACCCCCTACCCCAAGGGAGTTGCGAAGTATTATTTATGTTGTACGAGGTGATCTTTTAGGCTAAAAACATTAGGACCCATCCCCCACCCCTTTTTCTTTATATACTTGTCATTTACGCTTAGTAATTTAATATAGACCAATGAATTTGTACCCTTTTAATCATTAAGATTTGTACAAATTCCCATGTGTTATGATAAGACTCTTTGGCCTCTATATTTTTCTTTGTTTATTTGATTACCTAGATTAATTACATAATCCACATAGTTTTAAAGTTCGGCGGGGACCCACAGCTATGGACCTCGAAGAGTTCCTAACACTTTCTCTATTTTGTAATTTGAGCCCTTACCCGATCTTTGGTAACATTGACTAGTCATACAGAGTTATTTGCAGATAGGTTCCCTAAATCACCTTAAAAATTGATAGGTGGCAACTCTCTTCTTTTAATACCTCCTTTAAAAGAGTTGTCACACGTCAAAGTCAGCGTTCGCGAGAAAACTGGGCGGGAAAGCATGGCGACTCTACTGGGGATTTACACTTAGGCTCTCACCATAACAAAATTGGCTCACGTGGATCACTTTCTTTGTTACATGCACATCCCTTTCCATGTTAACCTTTATTTGTTAAATCTGCTATGACATGCACACCCCTTCCCCAACTCACATTTATTTTTTTGAATCTGACATGCACATATCTCCCCTATTCATCTTTATTTGCTGTGACTGCTCTTCATCTTTCCTAGAACTGCTATATCATGCCTACTTCCTTACTTTCTTTATTACATTCCCGCATATATTTTATGAACTAAACTAACTTCTTCCTTTTGTTATTCTTCTCTTCATTTTCCATGTTTACTTTGCTATCTTATTTACTACTTTTACGTATTTTATCATGCAAATACTTGGAAACATGTTATTATTTCTTCATAAAGCATGCTCCACATCATACTCCACTCGTGCCAATTATCAATATAGCAGTGCTTGATGAGTGTCTACTCTCTTCAAAAAGTTACCCCTTTTTAAATCGGAAAGGCTTATTTGCGGTAGACTAGTCGATCAACGGTGCAATCGATAGTCCCGTGTCTTTCCCTCTCTGTTTTCCACTTGGGAGTACCGGTCTAAACCATTCTAGAAAACATATTCCGACTTGAAATGTACATGCATCATGCCAAACCTAATATGGGTTAGAAAGTTATTAATGTAACAACCCACTAAAATAAACCTTGTCCAAAGTCCGACGGGATTTCCACAATCCCAATGGACACTATAATATTACGTACATTACTTGGATAAAATGTGCCAACGTGCTGATCATTATTGCATAAGTAGTCAAATCTGGAGGGGGAAAGGGCCAACTGTCGTTTGTTTGCAAAAAATGAAGCACGAAGTCTCTGGGTTCGGTATGGTCCAAAATATCCCACCTATACTACTTGACTGGTGGAAAGACCTTGCACCTTGCGACAAGAATCATGTGAGAAGAGTACTGGGTGACATGCCATCCTTGCTAAACATTCAACCAAATAGGACACCGACTGAGGCTGCTACCATGTTTTGGGACGAGAAAAGAGTCATTTTTCGATTTGACAAAATAGAAATGACTCCTCTCCTAGACGAAATAAGAGGATTCACTAAGTTTCCATGGGATAGTCCGGGATTACTGGTACTACAGAATCACACTCCTTGTGGTTTTATGAAGATGTAGGGTTTTAAGAAAAACAATGAGCTGCTCTGTTTAAAGAAATCATACATCTCTTTTGAATTTCTTTACGAGCATTATAGGCATAGCAAGTCGTATCATCTTCATCATGATGAACTTTCCATTACTTCCTTGGGTTGGACGCACCACTATATTTATGTGTTCATCGTCTGCTTCTTGGGGTTGCTGATATTTCCAATGAAAGGGGAATGATTCTTACTCGCTTAGCCATGGTCACCACGACCTTGTTTGAAGGCATCAAGGGACAAACTTATATTGTCATGCCTATGATCTTAGCTGATTGTACCATGATCGGTTCCAACCCTACACCACTATATAGTAGCGAGGAGTGGTCGATGCAGTTTTACCCGATGAGGTCGGGATCGATTTCCACGGGGAGTTAATTTGGTTTGGAGTTGGGTTTCTAACTAATCTACATGCATGTTGCTTCTTATTGCACTTCTAAACATTTCTTGGATTTTTTCTATTCTAGTTTTTATACTAATGAATGCCAAGAGTAATCTAAGTACAATATTTTTGTGACAGTTTTTCAAGTGATAAAAGGTACTAAGGAAATGACTTCTGCCTAAGTGAATCTCTAATGGGTAGCAAGAATCTAGGACAAGCTTGTTATGGTTGGGGTCGTGATATAACCTTCATACATAAATACTCACTCTATACCTTTCGGTAGTTTGAGTGACTTTACCCGATTTGGCTTTCTCAAGCCCAAATGTGTGTTCATGCTATGCGAGTGAAATTGGCTTGGAGTATTAATATCTCTAGGTTTAACACTTTAATTGGGGCTATCAATCTCTTGGATTCACCCCAATTCCTTGCTAACCTACTTTTCCTAGACTTAGTCCCTCTTTCTCAAGAATAGCCCAAGTCATAAAGGCACGAATCAGTATTTGCAACCACCACTTCTACAATTAAAGCATGAGATAAGCTAAATATCACAAACCCATAAACAATTAAGCCCTAAAACTCAAGACCCATTAAATACCCACACTAGGTTTGGGTCACAACCCTAGCTATGGGGTCTAGCTACTCATGATAATGGTAAAAATCAAAGATAAAGATGAAATCTAAGCCATAATATTCAAATAAAAGATGAAAATCTAAAGATTAAAAATAAAACTACTCTAAAATTACTCAAAAAGGTAAAGTTCAGCCGTTCATGTGCTCCCTAAAACAAATATTTTCCTAAAAATGTCAAAAGGTGTATTTATACACAGGTAAAAATTTCAGACAAAAATGCCCCTGCGGAGAATTTGCAGACACGTAAATCTGACCGCGTCCGCGCTTGAGCGTACGCGATCGCGTAAAAGTGAGCGCGGTCCGCGTTTGTTCAATTCTGGGCCTGGATTGGACTTGGTTTTGCAGACCACGTAAATTCAGCCGCGTACGTGTAAGCGTCCATCGCGGCCGCATATTTTTTAGGCGGATCGCGTTCTTCTGTTAAACCTCACTTGCAAGGTCTCTGAAGCTCAAGATGCGCTCTCAGCGGAATTCCTTTCGCATCCACGTATGATAAATTCGCGGCCGTGTATTTTAGATGCGGGCCGCATAATTTATACGCGCACCGTGTTCTTAATTTGAGCTCAAACTATAGAGTTTTTGAAACTCTAACTCCGCTCTCCGGGAAAATACCACCTCGGACGCCCTTTTCCATCGCGTTCAACGGTCAAACATGTGCCCAAATCATCCTCGCTTAAACTTACTTTCGCGGGCCGCGTATTTGTGGCCGCCTCAACAGTGCTCCTTACGCAGCCGCGTATTTCTATCGCCGTCCGCGCTCCAATTGAAGCCTTTGGTTTGTGCAAGTTTGACTCCTTCATGATTTTATTTTTGCTTCTTTGCCTCATTTTGACCAAACCCTGCAAGCAAGCACATTAAGTTTGTTCTCGGGAATACCTTTACGCAATTTTGACCCAAAACCTAAGCAAAAAAGAGCAAATAATAGGCTAAAATCCCTAGTTATCAACTCCCCCAAACATAAGCTTTTTCTTGTCCTCAAGCAAACATGGTAATTACCACCTCCACAAGAAAAATAAAGGAAAATTTCAGCTGTCCTAAGGTTACTTCATCAAGCATCAATTGGGACTAATAAGTACCATCAACACAAATGCATTATCAACAACATCATGTTATTACTTCTTGAGTTTCATAGGTCTAATGTGACACAAGAGCATCAAGAGTTGACTCAATTCATCAAGGAAACTCTCTCACGTAGGTCATTGTGGATCCCAGACTCCTCCTCCTCTACTCTCCATGAGCTAATTCACCTTATATATTGTGACACTCAAAACAGGGATTGTAAAGAAGTGCGCTCATCACTCTCAAAAGAATGTCACAAGTCCGACTCTAAGTACCATAAGCTTGACCCTCATGTAAATCACAACTAATGTTAGCTTACTCAACTTGAATTCTATAGGGATTTAGCGGGATGTAATGAAGGCTTTTTGGATCAAGGTCGGACATAATGAACTATGATGGTTTCATCTTTCCTTAAGCACTCCATTTTTTCCATTCCGCTCATACTTTCTTGACTCTTGGAGTCATTGTATTCTTCCTTAGGGAACTAGAGAGACACATTGTCACTCTTTATTCTCCATGACAATGATTTTCCTCCTTTTTTCATCATTCCTTGCCTTTCAACATTCTTTTCTTAAAATCCTTTAAACCTTTTCTTTCTTTTTGACATGCTTCTTTTTGGCTTTTCATCCTTTTCTTTGACTTTCCTTTCATCAATTCTTTTTGTTCTTTGAACCTTTCATCACATTGAAATTCCTCATCTCTTCCCCAAACTTATGTTTTTGCCTATTGTTCATCATGAATGCTAAGAAAAGATTAGGTACTAAGAGAGGGTCATTATAAAACGGATGAGGGCTTGTAATGTGGTTATTGAATGAAAAAGGCTTAGGTTAAAAGGGGTTAACTAAGGATATCATAATAGTAGGCTATGAAAGTTTTCAAAGTTCAAATGGGACAAATAAGAGCTTATAATTACTTCTCAAGTCGATCTACACTTAGAATTTCGCCTAGAAAAATATTTGGGGCAAGTTCTAGACTTGTTGGCACGGGACATGGACTTGTAATTCAAAAACCTCACCTCTCAAGCTACTGGATTGTTAAAGAGAATAGAGTCGAGGGCCCACAACAACCCTAGCTAAGATTGAAGATCATCGATGGCTCACAGAAACAACTTGATGATAGTTTTAGTCAACTCAAGAGTCTAAAGGTCACAACTAGAGCTATTCTCGTCAACAAACTTGTCTCTAACCATGAGATCGAAGGTAAATGTGTTAGTGAAAAGTGAAGACTACTTGAGACACTGTTATTCATTACTACTATATATCAAAACAAAAAGAAAAATAGACTCAATCCCTTAAGAAGGTTATCATGTCATCCATCATTGGGAAGAGCCACCTGATTCACACAACATCCACCTTTGGAAAGAGCCGTGGCATTAAGAAATTCAAAGGCTCATTGATCATGAAAAAATATAAAAAGAAGCTACAAATTTAAAAAGAAGCTACTAAAGGAAATAAGAAGCTAAGCTATTAAGGAAAATTACAAAGAAGTTATAAAGTAAAATATAGAAAATAAAACGAATATTTACAATAGGGGAGTGAAACAAATATACAAAAAATAGGGATGAATATATACATGGAACGGTAAAGTTATATTGTATACGGCCAAAATCGGAGAGCCAATTTTGAGGCCATTGCAGCATTTCGCGCCCGACCTCGAGAAGCTCGGAGAAAAGTTCGAAGCTTGACTCTGAGCGAGCATATCGAAGGTTCCCTGTGCTCGACCTCGGGGCATTACAAATCGATGGCCATCATGGAATGGCGGGATACTCACAAGGACACGTGGTTAGAGCTGACCAAGTCTGCAAGAATAGTACAAATCCGTACTAAGCCATTAAATAGTTGTGCCAATGGTGTTTCTTTTGTAATAATTATACATGTACTATGTTGGGATTCCCCCCTCCTATATAAAGGGGACCCTTGTCATTTTGTAAGGAGGATGAATATTGAATACAACAAGAACATTCTCTGGTTTCTTATCTAAATGTGCTCAGCAATTGTTCCATTGATTTATTGCGTTCCATTTATTGTGTTCATTAATTTTTCTTCATTTATTGCTCATTATTTACCGTTAAAATCTATCCCGAGGCCCCAATATTGCTATTCCTTCATCGATTGCTCGTTAATGAGCGTACCAATCCGACCTCGAGGCCTAGTTCCAGCAAGCTCGAGGACTCGTTCCAGGCCTAGTAACAACATGGTTTGCATATCACTATTTTCCTTTAATCTTATTTTACCTTTCTTACTCACACTTAGCATATATTGCTTAACAACTGGTGTTAAAATAAATCACAATATCAAATATAATTGTCATTACCATTTTCAAGGTAAATAGTTTGGCGCCCACCGTGGGGGTAAAAATAATAGTGATTGTTTTAGTGTTGGTTTACTGAAAACACAACTTATTCTTCCCACTTTTGCTTGTCCAAGAATCTTTGATTTCAGGTAAAAAATTTCTAACCCAGTTAATGCACATGAAAACAACGGTCCTGAGGATCATGGAGAAAACGGTGTAGCTGTTTCAGGCGCCGGTGTACCACTGCAAAACCCTGGGTTGGCACTAGCACCGATCCCCGTGGATGTGGGATCATGCAACGACCAACATGTCGATATAAGCTCTCATAACGACAGAAGTGTGCGCCGGGAAAACCAACATGAAGCGCAGAAAAGTCCATCTCGGGAGGAAAGAGAAGTTAGCTTTCAGGTCATTTTTGAGATATTACAAGCACAACAAGTGGCTATTGCTCAGCTAAAAAGTCAACAAAATCTCCAAGCACAACACCACCACAAACGGCACCTCAAGTCGAGCAGGCACCGCAGAGGTCGAGTAACAACTGGTTGGCAGCAGACCCTGCTATTATGAAGATGGTCGAGGACCTTACTAAAAGAATCGAAACAGGAGAAAAGACGATAGAAGCTAATGAGAAAAAGCTAGAGACCTATAACTCAAGGGTCGACCAGATCCCTGGCGCACCCCCGATTATGAAGTATGTGGATTCAAAGAAGTTCGTGCAGATTCCCGATATTTGTGCGTATAACGGGATCACGGACCCCAACGAACACATCACTGCTTACACTTGTGCTGTAAAAGGAAATGACCTACAAGATGACGAGATTCAATCAATCTTGTTGAAAAAGTTCAGAGAAATACTATCGAAGGGGGCCATGATATGGCATCACAACCTACCCCCGAACTCAACGGACACGTTTGCCATGTTGGCAGACTCTTTTGTGAAGGCACACACCAGTGCTATCAAGGTCGCGACAAGGAAGTCCGATGTCTTCAAATTCAAACAGAGAGAGAACGAGACTCTTAGGGAATTTGTGTCTCGCTTTCAGATGGAGCGAATGGAATTACCACCGGTCTCCGATGACTGGGCAGTGCATGCCTTCACTCGATAGCTTCGAAATAGCCGAAGAAGAACTTCGTCGAGTACCCCGCTGTAACTTGGGCGAATGTACACAACATGTACCAGTCGAAGATTAGGGTCGAGGACGACCAGTTGGGAGCTCCCTCGGGCTCGGTATATCCTAACAGGTTCTTAGAAAAGGAATCAAGGTTTCCAGAAAGAGAACCGAGGCCAAGCAAGGAAAGGTATCAACCATTAATCTAAGATCAAAGAAACGCCCTAAGGCACAATATACCTCAAAACGATCGAAGGACGGATGAACAAAGCCGGGTTTGATAGGCACACAGGACTGGTGGAACCACCCCGGTTATCTGAATACAACTTCAACGTTGATATTACAGACATTGTATCGGCCATAGGTAAAATCAAAGGTACCGGTGGCCAAAACCCATATTATCAGATCCTTCACAAAAGAACCCTAACTTGGTGTGAAAGTACCATGGCACTCACGATCATAGGACCGAGGATTGTAGACAACTCCGAGAAGAGGTAGCCGCCTGACTGATCAGTAAAGGGCACCTTCGAGAATTCCTCAGTGATCGAGCTAAGAACCAGTTTCGGGAAAGAGATGAGAACAAAAAAAATGAATCAGAAGAACCACAAAACGTCATCCACATGATCATTGGAGGGGTCGATGCCACGCAAGAACCCGTTTTCAAGCGGACAAAAGTATCCGTTACCAGGGAAAGTGCACTTAGAGCTATATGCCGAAAGATTCTCTTTCATTCAGTGAAGAGGACATAGAGACCTTGTCTCAGCAACATAATGATGCAGTGGTAATCTCTTTTCTTTTGAATAAATTTAATGTTAAGCGTGTGCTCGTGGATCCAAGTAGCTCGGCCAACATAATCAGGTCGAGGGTGGTGGAGCAGCTCGGACTGCTCAACCAAATCGTGCCCGCCTCTCGAGTCATCAACGGATTCAATATGGAAAGCGAGAAGACCAAAGAGGAAATCATCCTCCCACTCAATGTGGTCGGTACGATTCAAAACACAAAGTTTCATGTCATCGAAGGTGACATGAGATAGAATGCCTTACTCAGAAGGCCATGGATACAGAGCATAAGAGTAGTGTCGTCAACCCTTCATCAAATGATGAAGCTTCCAACAAAAGATGGAGTAGTGTACGGGAAGCAGCATGCGGCGAGAGAGATGTACGAGGTGCACGACGTTGCACCGGCATCGATGCCTTCTACATCGAAGGAGCCGAAGGACAACCAAACAACCAAGTAGCAACCACAATCTACATTTTTGGCTGCACCCGAATAAGTGAATAACGGATCGTGCCGCGTCCTCGGAGCAAACAATTAAAACATATCAAGGCTCGAACGCTATCATTGTCAAGGTAAAACCCTATCCCTTTTCACTTATGTTTTATACTTACATATTGCAGGTGTTCGATTGGGAGGAACCGGAGCACCCTCCCGCTCGAAAACCTTAGGTTTTAAAGCATGTGTTGCGCTCTTTTTCCCTTATAGAGGATTTTATCCCAAATGGATTTTACCGACGAGGTTTTTAACAAGACAACATCCATATGCAACCTAAGGAGGACTCATCAAGTATTCAAGGGTTCTCTTCGATTTACCTCAAATACTGGGGGGCATCCCCCGGAAGGTCACCTCCTCATAAGAAATTGAAATATGCCAAAGAGGGTCTCTCCAGGAGAATGTTGTATCGAGCCAAATGGTCGAATAAACCGTGTCCGCATAAAATTGTGATGACCCAAAAGGGGTCATCTTGTGTGCATCTAATTTGGACTGTGTTCCGAGGCCCGAAAGCCTCCATCAATCTCACCTCAATGTGTGTGCGCAGCCTGGGCGCGTAGCCGGGAAGCCTTTATGTGAAACCTTGATTTAAGAGTTAAATTGTGGTAATTAATTGAATAAAGTTGACTTTGGTCAACATTTTTTGCAAACGGACCCGGATCCACGATCCGACGGTCCCGGAGGGTCCGTAGGAAAATATGGGACTTGGGCGTACGCTCGGAATCGAATCCCGAGGACCCAAGTCCGAGAAATAAATTTTTGAAGAAAATTATTTTATGAAAATATTAAAGGCTTATGAAAATGAACTTTCATGTGAAACCTGTGTTGCCGGGCCCGTATTACGATTTCGGAGCCCGGAACAGGTTCAATATGTGTTATATAAGTTATCTGTGAAATTTGGTGTAAAACGGACTTGATTTGATTGGTTTCGGATAAAATGAGGAAAATTGGAGTTAATGAAGTTTTGAGAAATCTCATAGAACTTGAAATTTGTTTTGGAATGTGATTTTATGTTCTCGAGGTCCGATTGAAATTTCGAGACCGGGAATAGTTCCGTTGTGTCATTTATAACTTCTCTAAAAATTTTGAAGTCATTCCGAGTAGTTTAGGCCGGTTCGGCGCTTTAAAGTGAATTCTAGAATTTCAAAGTTCTTAAGTTTGATTAATTTGGCTTTGGGGTTTGATTTCGAGTTCCGTTGTTGTTTTTCATGTTCCGAGAGTTCGAGCGAGTCCGTATCACGAATACAGACTTGTCGGTGCTTTTGGACGGGGTCCCGAGGGGCTCGGGTGTGTTTTGGACCCCCGGGAGCTAAGTTAGGAAAACCAGAAAATCTGCTATCTAGTTTCCTTCTCTGTGATCGCATAAGGTGGGTTGCGATCGCGGTGAAGGATTTTGCTGGGCTGTTGATTGCTCTATGCGATCGCAGCTTCCCCTTTGCGATCGCAGAGGTCTGGGTTCCACACCTTCGCAATCGCACCCCATTTCTTGCGATCGCATTGAGTAGCATCTGGGCCGGGTGAGTTTGTTCTATGCGATCGCAGGACCACTGCCGCGATCGCAGAGGTCTTGCCAATTGTTCTTCGCGATCGCAGGACCTCTACCGCGATCGCAGAGGTCCGTCCAGTTGGCCTTCACGATCGCGGGCCCGGTGTCGCGATCGCAGTGAACGTTTTTTTGGGCAGTACTTAAATGTCCAATTACGAGATTCTTCTTCATTTTTCAATACCCAACCTCCATTAGAGCTCCTCCAAGCTAGGGAAGAGACTGCCCAAGTTCAACCTCATCAAGGTAAGTGATTCTAGTCCGTTTTCATGACTTTTAACATCAAATTCAAATAAAATCCTCCTCCAATTATCTTAAAATTCATAGGATTTGATAGGAAAATGTGGGGTTTTGGAAAAATATTGAAACTTCATTTTTAGCCATAAATTCCTAATAAATTATGTAATTACGATCCTTAGGCTTCGGGTAATTCTTTCCTTCGAAAATTTCCGGAATTTGACCATGAAGGGCCGGGGGCGGAGATTTAGAATCCTTCAAGAATAGCGATATTTAGTTGAATAACTAGGATAGGTTGTTACATTGTGCATGCATTGATGTTGTTGTATATCTTTTGACTAGTTGCGAGTCCTCGGGTATAGAGTTCGGAGTTTCGGGCGCAATTGTGGTCCGAGGGGTAGATTCGACACGAGGTGAGTCTCCTTTCTAACCTTGTAAGAGGGAATTGTCCCCATAGGTGATATATATGCTATATGTAACTCGTTTGGGGACTACATACGCACCAAGTGACGAGAGTCCGTACGTAGCGGCTATTATTGTTATGTCCGGGTAGTTAGGCCCACA